>JAXCGZ010023879.1:7500-22662 GCA_037179515.1 Halocaridina rubra
GTATGTATGTATGTATGTATATATGTATGTATGTATGTATGTATGTATGTATGTATGTATGTATGTATGTATGTATGTATGTATGTATGTATGTATGTATGTATGTATGTATGTATGTATGTATGTATGTATGTATAGCGAAATACACAATATTTATGTAAATAAATATGTACAATAATTATTACTATAAAAATAAATAATATTTAAATAAATATATAGATAAATAGATAGTTTATTTGATGCATAAATAAACCCAGCCACTGAGGGGGGCAAGCCAGCCTCAACTTGGTGCCGGTCCCAAGCCCGGGTAGATGGGGAGGGTTGGTGGCAGGAAGGGCATCCGGCCATAAAAATTTTGCCAAAACCAAAATATGACCAGTACAGATGGCCAGAAACATCGACCCCACATAAAAGTGGGAAAAGATGTAGACGAAGAAGAAGAAGATTTGATGCATAAATAAACGGATAAATAAATAGGTAAATTACTAAATAAATATATTACTAAATAAACAAATAAATAAATAGGTAAGTGAATAAATAGATATATTACTAAATAAACATGCACATAAATCAGTAAATAAATAAATATAGTAACATAGACCAACTCTCCAATAAACCATAAGATTCATCTCCTAAACTGTCAAATATTTTCTCACCTTAAGGATATCATTTTTAAGATGTCTTCCTAATGACTTAGAGGGCTTATTAAAATATAAGCTTCCAGTAATTGCAGTGGGCGGTTCTTTCGCGCTATCAACAGAGATTACTGAGTTGACCTCACTTTGACCTTTTCCCTAACCTCATCTCACTTCACAGCCACCACCCACGCTCTTTCATATCTCTTATTCTTTTGGTTTTCCTTGCTTTACCTTTGCCTTTTCTTGTTTTTTTTTTATCATTTCCTTTTCAAACTGTCGACGTAGGCCACTAGGCTGACCTTATTTTGACCTCTCTCCCTCCTCCTTCATTTCACCTCTCCTTCTCCATTTCCCACTTTTTTGGTATCTCTACTTCTCCTTGATTATCGCAATGTTTTTTATTTCCTCCATATTTTTTCTTTTTGTTTATATCCTCTCCTCCCCCGGGCCTAAGTTCCTCTTCCTCAAAAACTCTCCCAAAATAACTATTTTTTTTCTTGCATTTTTTTTCAGATCCTTTTTACGACAACATTTTAAGTTATTATGCTTACCTAGTTTTGCCCCTGTCTCCCTTCTCCTCTCCCCAATCCCACTGTTCTATCCATCCAATCCGTAGTGTCCTCATTTTCCTATCCTTTGGTTTCACTCTTCTTTCTTCTTCTTCTTTTTTTAGTGTTTTTGCCTTTACTTATCACATTATCAAGATATACTTCTCATTTGACTTCATATCTGACCTTCCTCCATTCCCCATTTCTCTAAGTTTCATTCCCCATTGCTCTCTCTCTCATCAAAATCCCCATATTTTGCTAGCCTATAGTGTTTCTCCTCTCTCCTCATGACTCTCTTGGTCTATTTGCATTCCCATTTATATCTATTTTCTCTACCTGATCTGACCTTGCTTACCCTTAACAATTTTATTTTTATGTATTTGATTTTCATTTTTAGTTTTCTTACCTTTTACTGTTATTTTAACTTTTAATTTGGCCTTTCTTGACCTTGATTACCATAGGTTCCCAAATTAAGAATGGCGCTCACATAAGTTGGTGTTACTTTTGAAATGATCGACAGAAAGATAGACTCTAACTGACTCACTTGAACAACCAATTCCTAACTTATTATTACTTCAGAATTCTAGTTTTTTCTTTTTCCAACATATCGACAGTACGACTGGTAAACAGACAGAGAGATACTTACACACTAAATAGAATATCAAATTGAGGACATATTATTAGTTTAAAGTGTTTTTTCTACTAGGTGACTTCTTCCTCTACCATCAGAGGACTTGTAACATATATATATATACATATATATATATGTATATATATATATATATATATATATATATATATATATATATATATATATATATATATATATATATATATATATATATATATATATATATATATATATATATATATATATATATATATATATATATATATATATATATATATATATATATATATATATATATATATATATATATATATATATATATATATATATATATATATATAATTGTGACATCAGGACGAGCAAAATGAATAAATAAATAAATTTGCCCTCATCGGGCCTGGGTACGAAGAAAACAAAAAGTAAAAAGAAACAGAGATGGGGAGTGTTGGGACTTGTCAGATGTGAAGGGCTAATTAGAGATGTTTAATTAGAGATTGAAGCAAAAGTTGGGGGAATCAGTCTGTGCTGCATTTCTTTAACCAACTTATTCACTGCCTGTAAAATAACTGCAAGTCAAAAAGAGCGAACAAGACAATGTTCACTCCTCAAATAAGTCTAACATCAAGCCCCAGGTTCTCCTGAACTGTGAATTATACTGAGTCAGAAAATATAAGTGCTGCAGATAAAATATATTACAAGAATGTGTGGAGACAGATAGCACCAGAGCTTGAGAAATTTAGGATAGATTTATTAAAAGGTGAGAATGCACGAAGGTGGTTTGGCTGGTTTGGACATCTGGAAAGAATGGATAGTGAGAGACTGGTTGAGGAGTATATTAGCAAAGTAGTTTATAGGGCTTTCAAATTTGGGCCGGACGAGAAGCTAATGAAAAATAGCTTTCACGAGAGGACTTGATAACCAGGAAAATGAGAAGCGTGTAAGTAGTAGAATGAACAGACTCAAATGTTATAGAATATACCTCAACATTATTTAAGATCGATACAATAAATAAACTATGTTTAAAACTTAACTAAATATTTACTCGCGTGAAATACGATGTTTGAAAGTGAATCATCTCATTCATGTTCACTTTATCAAATACTTCATGTCACATTCATATTAATTACTTACTTTAGAGGACTAGATTGTGATGAATATAACCTCTGACAATTGAATTGGTCATTTGTTGTAGTGAGAAGCATGATATATAATGTGGGTGTAAATCATATATGTAAAAAGCCTTTTTCGTACTTTAATGAGTTTATGTCGTTTATTGAGGCTATATATCATGTGTTTAAAAGTATTGCTTGTATATCAAGTGCAATGAGAACATTAGATAAATAATTAAAGAATTGGCTGCTAAGTAATGAAATAGGATTTACGTTGTAAAGGTAATTCTATTTCATTTCGTGATTGTAAGAGAAAAATTATGTTATTTATGTGATATACATTTTTCTTAACAACTGGTTTAAGCGATCGGTTTTGGGGTTTTAATGTTATGCTTTTTTGGGGAGTGGTTAGTTGCGGTCATTTTTTTTTTATAATTATGATCATTTTGTGTGTGTGTGTGTGTTTGAGAGACGTTGTTATTTTAAACTACGTTTTTCTGAGTTTAATGAAACATGAGGATGACAAGATATTAGACCTTGTGAGTTAAGGGACAAAATGTATAAGGTGAATTTCAATGCTAATAAATGTATGAACATGATGTTGCCTTCACTAGTGGGTGACAGAAAAGTTTTTATTTTTTCTAATTTTTAGTAAAATTTAGGTGAAACTGAGTTTTTCATAAGCTCGAGGAAAGAAACGAACCTAAGGCCGCCTGCACACCAAAATGGCACGTCGCACGTGGCATGCAACGTGCGACGTGCCACTATGGTGTGAAAGTGGCTTAAAATTTCCATCCCTCATCTTTTCTTGAGTTGCAAATTACATGCTGTTAACTAATAAGAATA
The DNA here is from genome assembly GCA_037179515.1 of Halocaridina rubra. Taxonomy (NCBI): domain Eukaryota; kingdom Metazoa; phylum Arthropoda; class Malacostraca; order Decapoda; family Atyidae; genus Halocaridina; species Halocaridina rubra. The sequence goes on from JAXCGZ010023879.1 coordinate 11,273, forward strand.
AAATAACTTGATTCATATGTTGTAAATTCAAGTATCTCCTGTATCTGCAGTTTTTTCAATGTTTATGTGGGGTTGCGGTTTTTTTTTCTTTCTTTTTTTCACCATTCTCTTGTATACTTCTTGGTTTTGGCATAAAAGTTTTACGATAGCATGCCCTTCTTGACCCCAGCCTTCTTCATTGATCCGTGCCTGGGACCGATACCGCGTTGAGTAGCCTCTTACCCTAATGGTTGGGTTAATAGTTATAACTCGAAGTAATCGGTGATGTGTAAGAGTATATTTGATCATTGATCTCAGATATATTATGTAACGTCAGGAATTCTTCATAGAGCATATGTTAATACTTTTACGGCACTTACATGCTCCTAAGTATATACTTTATACACTTTGTAGGGATACAAGCTTACATATTGGTGAAAATACCTATTTCTTGGAGATAGACCCATAGTCAAGCAAGCAAATGAGCTTCCTCCCACGGTAACTGTAATTGTTTGTATTGCTTTGCAAACATAACTTCACATCCCACTGAAGATGGCAGGGTGGCCTCAGCTGTAACAAACAAACAAACAAGCAAAAGTTGAGGTAGCAATATTTCATTATATCCTGACCACATTTACCAGTTGTTTTGTGACAAAAAATATTCAGGCCAAGAGGGATGAGTATAATTCTCCTCCCGTATCCTCTTTAGATGCCTTCTACGCCAAAGAGAGAACTACGAAGACAAAATAGTCTCTCCCTATCCGCCAGGAGCATTGTCTTTAGTCACCTCATAAGATAATCACGGTATTTGAGAATAGCGTTTTTCTTCCTGGCCGCCAGAAATAACCCTTTCAGCAGCCTCCCAAGACACGTAGGAAATTCGAGGGCTGATCTTTTTATTATTTTTCTCCATAGTTGAACGCAGAGTGTAATAAAACAATTTTGCATCGCATATATAGAAAGTTAAATTAAGGAATGAAATTTATGACCGTAAGAGTCTAGGTATGCTTTGCCCAAAGTAAACAATCCTCGTTTATGACCTTGAGGAATTCCTTTTTGTTTATATTTGGGAATTTTCCCCTTTTTGGGGTCATTCATTTATCTGGATAATATTGTCTTGCGGAATTCAGTTTTGAGAATGTTTATACATCTACATAGACGTTAGGGTGTTCTTGGGAGTTTTTTCATATGTTCTCATTTACATGGATATAAATTAGTTTTATTGAAGTTTTGCTGCTTTTCGTGAATGGCTATAATCATGCTTAGAAGACATTTTGGAAATAATTTTGGGGTGTTTTGTATTTTAATTGATACTTTGTAGTAAATTTTAGGTACTTATTATGATGTGTGTCATTTGGTTAGGGCATTTTTTTATCTTTTTTTTATATGTGTTTACTTTCTTTTGGGGATATCCTCCATCATGTAGTGTGAATGGTAATTGCGTTTCTATGGATTTTATTAAATTTTGGGGAATGTTTATTGGGTTTTATGGTATTTGGTGCACAGTTTAGACAAAGAGCAAATATATTTTCTTATATTGAGTGTACATAATATAAGTATTTAGTACGTTTCAATCAGTATTTTTTAGATATGAGTATATTTTTAATCCACAATTGTCATCAATGACTTGTTACGTACATATGAGAAAGCATTAGATATTGTTTATATTTAATCATTACATAATAAGCAAAGGCATATATTAACTTGTAGAAACTGCTATGGGAAGTTAAGGCAACACGTATATTAAAGCGATTATAAAACAACTTTGCTGAAAAATATTAATTACTTTGCTCTATTCATGTAACAATAATGCCGTTATTATACGAATGAATAATAATTTTTTGGTGTGTATTAATGTCAATGTATACCTTTTTCTCTAAATGCATTCCATAATTTTACTTTTCCCACACTCCTTATGAATAAAAAGAAACCCCAGCGAGGTCTCATCTATCTTGAAGACGAAACCACATACTGCGTTTCAAGAGAGTCTCCTATGGTCATTTTGAATAGTCCTAAAGTATATAGTATAAGGGGAAGAGAAGAAGACGCAAAAATAATGAACTACGTTGGTTTAAGTCTTCAACCAAACTTCCTCGAAAAAGAAGAAAACAATGCTTGGACCACCAAAAGTCGAGTTCCCACTTCAGAAGAACAAAGAGCAGAAGAAAGAATGAAGAGAAAAATAAATTTTAAGCGTTCTCCATAGTCCAGTCACCCATGACCAGATCGAAGGCGCGAATGGAACTCCACATCATTAAATCTCGGCCTAACAAAAGATCAGTGGAAGACCTAAGACATCGTGGAGACACTCAAAGGGACAATGGTTTCTGAGAAGGACTCAGAAAGGCAAAAGGAAGAGAGGGCAAGGCAGAGAAAGAGAGGCCCTTCTAAAAAAAGAAACAACAGGTAGATGGAGGTCGTTTCTACGGGGATCAAAGAATACAATGAACAAGACAACTATGGTGACAAAAGGCGCGACAATTGAAGATGAAACCCAGAAGACCCACCAGAGCTTTATGGCCATACCAAAAACCCTCATTCTCACTTTCATGATAAACTGGTGTTTTAGATAATACAATTCAAGTTGTTTTTATAATAAACTGAATTTATTAATTTGTAAGCAATGTGGAGATATGATATTTAAATGTTAAATGTCTGTAATGTGGAAGCCTCTAAAAGTCAATACAGATTTCTAGAGCCTCGTATACCAACAGAAACACCGAGGGCCCCCTCGAGCGAGACGAAATGGCACACGGGGCCCCCATCAGGCGAAAACAATGAAACGTAAACTGGCTTTCTTCAAGATGGCCGCTGCCTCTTCAGTTGACAAAAGAAGATCGTAGGAGAGCTTGTGTGGTTTCTCAAACAGGTTTTTTTTTTCTGTTAAGATGTTGTTTTCTCTCTGCCTTTTATGATCTTGGCTTCTTACCGTGGGATAAAACATTCACACGCTTTCTTCTATTTAGACTGTTCGATTTTGTTTAGCTCTTTCTTCGATCTTTTGTTTAATTCAAAACAAACTATGAAACGGGTAACTTACCTAGATTGTTTATTTGAATAAGATATGCGCTGTATATGATCCACGAATCAAGGTCGTCATATACCTACAAACTCTTCCTTTTTACATGTTTATCCCGTCAGACGTGTTTTATATTTTCTCGAGAAAAGGATTATACGACCACTTACCCATAAAATAGTTGTTTTATGTCATAATGAATTAGTTATTAAAACAAAGTTTCACAACATGTACAGCATACTCATTTTAAATTCTATATATTTTTATATACCAATTTCTTTCTTTATTTGTTTACATGTAACTGTTCAATTGTTTGCTTTTACTGATATATTATCAAATTTTTATTTTTTTATTATTCAAGGTACTGTAGAATTACCAGTAGAGCTTGGAAACAAATATATTTTGATTTCATTTAATTTAATACTCTGGATTTATTACAGTTTTGAGCTCTGTGCATTTAACCGTATATACTATCAATTAAATACTAGTAAATATTAAAGCAAATTATGAAAAGATATTAGATAAACAAAAAGGCACTTTTATAAGTGAAAAGTAGGCACTTTTATAAGTGAAAAGTAGGCACTTTTGCAAGTGAAAATACTTTTTTATTATCACCACTTTTGCAACTGCTGACGTAAGTGAAGGGAAAGCATCCCACCCTCATGTTGCAAATGTCTCATAAGAAGCGACTTCTAGAAATATGTCTTGTGGCTGAGAATTTAATTCCGCCCTCGTAAGCCTTGCGTGTCGTAGACTCGCGACTAACTGAGACTTCTCCGGGTTGTGGTGAATAAGAAGAAATATCGTCACCATACGTAGAGTGTGGCCGCCGTGGCCCAGTGGTAGCTCTCGGGTCTTTGATTCGTCAGGGCTATTCATTCAGGGTAATGGTCACAATTGCCAACACCAAAGTCCTTCGCAAGAAGGCAACATTCTAGCCCTTAACAGAAAAGGGAGTCCGTGACGTAAAACTGCCCATATCGTTATCATAGATAGAAAAATTCAATGGTGCAAGGAGAGTAGAACTTAGCACTCATATTCCCAGTGTATCGTAAGAACCAATTAACTAACATAGGAAACGGGTGATACTAATCCCTTCCCTTCCTACGTCGCTTTTCTTCCATGAAATACCTAACCGAAGAAGCGAGGATGGGCAAGGTTATGTTTATTCACCCTACTAGTTCAAAGAGATGTGGCATCCCTTAAATAATAATAATAGTAATTATTATTATTATTATTATTATTATTATTATTATCATTATTATTATTATTATTATTATTATTATTATTATTATCATCATCATCATTATTATTATTATTATTATTATCATTATTATTATTATTATTATTATTATTATTATTATTATTATTATTATTATTATTATTATTATTATTATTACTATTATTACTATTATTATTATTATTATTATTATTAAAATTTTCTAGCCTACAGGGCGTCTAGGTTAGAGATTTTAATTTCCTGCTTCTCTGCCTTCTTTCTTTCTAGATGCCATCGGACATTCCAGAATGATGAGAGAGAACAGAAAATAATGTTGACAGGAACCGTATGAATATGGGTTGAAATATTATATATAGAAATTACTAAACTATTTCCTTCATGTCTTGTCCGAGGAAAACATAGCATTATAATAATAGATGGGATGATCTGGAGAGTAATCTTAACCTTCTCGTGGATTTTCGTGTAGAAAGAAGTGTGATTTGGTATGAGTCTTCTAATGACTGCCAACTCAGTAGTTCAATTATTACACTAGTGGAAACAGGAAGCCAATAATGAAAAAAGTTTTTATTCGGTCAGATGTGACTATATGTGTATATTGACTACTTACTGAAACAGAACCTCCTTGTTGCATCTGTTCTCGTGCCGTCTCCAGTAACAGGGGAGCAGTGTTGTTGTCTCTACCTACTGACGATCTATAACGGCCTCGTCATATAAGTTCTGTTTGGAGCTTTGTAGCTCACGGAGAGGTCTGTGCAGTGACTGTTTCTTTCCCTCCGCCTCCAGACTATGAAACTCTCTTCCTCATTTTGTCTTCCCTAACTCTTAAGACCTTTCTTCATTCAAAAAGCAAATCTGTCGTCATCTCACTGCCTAATCCTGTCATATTCCTAAGTCTCTATTACTATGACTATTCTTTCAGCTTGTCCTTTTCTTATTGTTAAACCTTCTTGTATTTCTGCCTTGTCCTCAAGCTACTATTTTTTCTTCTCAATGTTTTCATAAAAAAGGAAATAAAATTCAGCTGCACAAATATGAGCCATTAGGCCATGTGCGACACTGGTCATAGCGCTCAAACTAACCAAATGTGATAGTTGGAAATAATTTTTTTTTATTCACACTCAGAATCTCTAAAAATGAAAACCAACATTGCCCTTGAGGAAGAAGAAAATTCTTGCTTTATCGGCAGCTCTTCCCATATGCATGTGAGGTTACATATTCCAGTTAGCCTCAAGGAGATTCGTGTAAGCTTTTAAAGCCAGATAATGTATTTTGTGACGGCAAACTTTCGTCATTAATCCAGACATGAAACTGGCAACTAGTTGAGCATGCTTGCTTCTCCAATGGCTGGATGATTCTTTGGAAAGGATAATATAAACTAGTCAAGCCAAACCAAACCAAACCAAAATAAAGCTAAGATAATCTAATATCTAGGTCCTCAGTACTTTGACCATATTTTTTGTCTGTCGTTTTCCTTCATTACCTCATCTCTGCCTTGTCCATAACCTTTTTCTTTTCCTTCTTCATGGTGTTTTCTCGTGCCCGGGCCTTTATTGATGGGGGCAGTTTTTGCCTGTCCCGATGCCACAATCATATAAGAATAAAAATCTAACCTTTTAGTACCCTTGACTCACACGGTCGGGTAATGAATTCCAATGCACCTACTCAGTATAAATTCCAGTATAACGTCAAAGGGAACAGTAGGAGCGTCTACCAGAGTTGTACGCTATTTGAAAATGCGTCTTTGAGTTATTACATAAGAATAAGTGTTTATAACTGGGTCCAACAGCGCCATACAAAAAAAAATGCTGATTGTTTAAAACTAGCTCTTTGTTATGTCAAGCGTTTTTAATACAATGTCGACATTAATTGAATATCAGAAACCAAAAGAGAATTTCATTCAGATGTGACCAAAAATATTTGGCAACACCGAAAATTTCTTGATTCAGCATTGCTAATTCATAGTATTATAATTGCTTAACCGATTATAACTATTCCAAAAACTGGCTCTAAAAATAGTTACTATTTTTTTAGATGCCGAGTTTTGAGATAACCATGTTATATGAAACTTTCAACTCTTAACTCCTTTATCCTGCTGAGATGTCAATGGTTTCTTCGACATCTTGTTTGACTCATTACTGCTAACAGAAATCTAATTGAATGTCCAGTAGAGTAGAAATTTCAATGTTCCTTTAAAACTATTCCTTTGTGGCTATTATAAAGTGTATGCAATCTGCACTAATATAAATAATTTTATTTGGATTATTTTTATCATAATAATAATAATAATAATAATAATAATAATAATAATAATAATAATAATAATAATAATAATAATAATAATAATAATAATAATAATGATATAATTATTATTATTATTATTATTATTATTGTTATTATTGTTATTATTATTATTGTTGTTGTTATTGTTGTTATAAGTAGTAGTAGTAGTAGTAGTAGTGTTTATTTGAGATGTTATGAACCTAGTTTGCTCATATATATATATATATATATATATATATATATATATATATATATATATATATATATATATATATATATATATATATATATATTATATATATATATATATATATATATATATATATATATATATATATATATAATATATATATATATATATATATATATATATATATATATATATATATATATATATATATATGCATGCATGCTTGCATACATACAGACATACATACATACATACATGCATACATACATACATACACACACGCTCACACACACACACACATCCGAAAATTCCTTTATTTTCATTCTCAAATTCCATTATTTTTTCCATTTTCTGTAATGAAGTATCGAATAGAATTAATTCGGGAATTCGTGTTGTCCAGGTAAAGGTTAATTCACTGGGCGTCTTCGAAAATTTGTAATTACAGGTATTTGAGTGAGACGGCGTGGGTTAATTGCCAGGTCCAGGTGTGAAGCTGGTGGCCGAGTCGTTAACCTGGGTCAACACCGGTAATTAGACAGTTTAGTGGTTGAAGTTTAGTTCGCTGGGGATGGGATAGTGGTAGGGCTAAAGGTACGGGGGAGGTGGGGTCTTGGGTATTTGTGGAGATGGATGGAACAAAATTGGGTATTTCTTTTGCTTCTGGTTCGTGCCGGAAGTCAACCAGGCCTATGGAGAAGTAACACAGAAAATGGACATTATGTTTCTTCACCAAACCTGAGCTTGTGGAGATGGTATTTCAACAGTGTCTTTGCACCTCTTATGGTTTATTGACTTGTCTGTTGAGTGGACAGAGGCTACCTTGCATTTTGTAGTTTTATGTCATTATTAATCCCCATTCGAATGGTACGAGACACAGACAGGTTCAGGTGGGATATACGAAGCAAAAGATCATACTGCGTTTAAGTATACCTATATGATATTTATTTTAATTGTTAATGAAATTACCATTATCTTGTATGTACAGAATAGTCCTTAAACGTCAAATCTCTGTGTCTGTTTTATAGATTGTAATTACGGCGTAATACCTTATTCACCCATAAAATAATAGTGTTGATTAAATATTTTACTGACGAAGACAGATATATACTTTTTCTTTCTCGACAGCTTATACCATGTTCATGTGGGATCTCTGTATGTCAGTAGCCTCTCGGAGATAGTAGCTGGTTTTGGCACAAACTAGTTCGGTCGGATCCATATCTAGTACCAACCTTCTTCAATGCTCCGGGCTAGTCACCGTCACTGAGTTGATCTGTCTTGCTCCCTCGATTGCTGGTTTAACGGTTAGGCATATACATCTGTTGTAGATTATGGTACTGCTGGATGCCTTAAGTCAATGAGCTTCACCTCAGGCATTTTGGAATATATATTTCGTTGAATTCTCCCCAGTATAAAAAAAAATCATGGTTAGGTTAGTTCGAGTTTTTATCATATCGAACTTTGTGAATTAGAATGACCTTATTTTCACGTCTGTCATATTCAGCATATATCAAGGCTCTCTCTCTCTCTCCTCTCTCTCTCTCTCTCTCTCTCCTCTCTCTCTCTCTCCTCTCTCTCTCTCTCTCTCTCTCTCTCTCTCTCTCTCTCTCTCTCTCTCTCTCTCTCTCTCTCTCTCTCTCTCTCTCTCTCTCTGTAAATCTCGTTTAGTCTTCCGAATAGCTTTTATTGTTGTTTTTATTCCTGTCTCCTCTTGATTAAGCCAATTACTTCCATTTTCTTTTCCCATCTGTTATTCGCTGTTGTTTAACAAATCCAGGTGTAGAGAATGACTGAAAGGAAGAGAAGAAAGAATGAAAAGAGAAAGGAACAGAATGATAATTACCCGTTTATTGTGTGCCGGAAAGCCTGGAAGCTGTCACATCACTGTTGCCAGAACGAAGGTCTGATTTTTGGACATGAATACTATGGAGAGTTCATTTTTTCTGAAAACCTGGAAACTGTGACATCACTGTTACCAGACTGAAGATGTTTAAACTATTCTGGAAACATTTTAGATATGAATGATATATTATATTTGACAGTATCTGGGTATATTTATATATGAAGTTACCTTTATTTTACCAGAAAGCAAAGACTCTTGACATCACTGTTGCCAGATCAGTAAAGTTTTATCTCTTAGTAAATTCGTTTTATTAATATTTTTTTTTAAATCATTACTGAATATTTTTCATCTTAAAATTACCCTTATATTTACCGGAAAGCTGGGAATGCTGTCAAATCACTGGTGCCAAATCGTGTTTGGGGCTTCTGTTTGGGCCCGTGCTCATTTGGGATATGAATTTATAAACTTATTATGATATATGATCATTATTATAAATCTGAATAAAAAGAGTATATTCTCTGTTATCAGAATAGTTTTTGATGTGCGTATTAGAATAATCTGTCCATGAAATAGGAATTTTAAAGCTGACACAACTAATATGCATGAAAGTATCGTAAATATATCTGGAGTGGCAACACTGACGAGAGGCTGTGGGTGGCCCACAGACCGGAGCAAATAAGATTAGTGATAAGAAAGGAAAATAAAAGAATGGAAGGGAAGGATAGAATGAATGGAGAGAATAGAAGAGAATAGACTATTCGTGTGGTAAAAGTGGTGTGTCAAAGGATGGAGGATATATGAAGGATGAAAGAAGAGGATAAAACAGATACAAATATTTAGAGACAAATCTTTAATTGCTTTTGGAAGGAGTGTGAAGGATTAAATACAAAACACAAGGAAGTAGTGATCATTGTGTACATAATTGTATTTGTTATTATTATTATTATTATTATTATTATTATTATTATTATTTATTATTATTATTATTATTATTATTATTATTATTGTTGTTACTATTATTATTATTACTATTATTATTATTATTATTGTTACTATTATTATTGTTACTATTATTATAATTATTATTATTATTATTATTATTATTATTATTATTATTATTATTATTATTATTATTATTATTATTATATTATTATTATTATTATTATTATTATTATTAACTTACCATATATGGTGGGAAATCAGTAATTTCTCCTACGTTCTTTCTGCCTGTCTTATAAGGGTACTAAAAGCGATAGGGTACCGATTTCACGGTTCCTCCTTCAAGGAATTCGTTTTCTTGCTCCCAAGCAACTGGTGTCAGTGGTAAAGAAGAGCAATGAAGCGTCACTGATTTTTGTTACAGTTATAGCTACCTTGGTAGTTTCTAGGGAAGCATTTACATGTATGAATATTATATCATTATTATTATTATTGTTATTATTATTATTATTATTATTATTATTATTATTATTATTATTATTATTATTATTATTATTATTATTATTATTATTATTGTTATTATCGTTATTATTATTATTATTATTATTATTATTATTATTATTATTATTATTATTAGTAGTAGTAGTAGTAGTAGTAGTAGTAGTAGTAGTAGTAGTAGTAGTAGTAGTAGTAGTAGTAGTAGTAGTAGTAGTAGTTGCTGTTGCTATTGTAGCTTTATGTAATTCGCATATTTTTTGAACAGCATTGGTTGTTGTATATAAACGATACTACAGCTGAAGATTTTTAAACTTGAATAGGACTGTCCAGGACAGGTCGATGTTAAGTCTTCTTCAGTTACGGTTATATTTTATGCCTACATCAACACTGAATCTTGGATATTCATTACACAACTCCTTCTTATCCATCACTTCTGACAAGTCACTACACTCTCCATCTCTGTTACTTTTTACTTAATGTATCTTCGTGCCCGGGTTCGGTGCGGGCTGTTTTATTTATTTTATTTTTTTGCTCTTCCCTGGTGTCACAATAAAAAAAAAATTACACTAACAGTGCTCATATACGTCTTGGCTTAAGAACTTATAAAGTATTCAGATTATCGCAATCAATGAATAATATGGATAGGATTTCATTTGTTATCCGTCTTCCCTCTTCATCTTTATCTTCTCCTCATCCTCCTCCCTCATCCTCATCCTTCTTCTCCTCCTTATGCTTCCTTTCCTCTTCCTCCTTCTCCTCCTCCTACTACTACTACTTCTCGTCCTACTCCTCTTTCTTCTCCGTATGTTTCCTGTCTCCTCCTATGTGCCCTGCTTTTGTAGTCCCTTCTTACAATGTTTGCTTGCTAGAAATCTCTCTCTCTCTCTCTCTCTCTCTCTCTCTCTCTCTCTCTCTCTCTCTCTCTCTCTCTCTCTCTCTCTCTCTCTCTCTCTCTCTCTCTCTCTCTCTCTCTCACTAAGACCCAGATGTTACGAGTGAAAAGGCTCCAGAATTTTGCTGCAAGAGTTGCCATAGGGGGGGGGTTGCATAAATATGATCACGTGACTCCCTCTTTGAGAGATTGGGTTGGCTAAGGATGGACATGAAGTTCATATATAATATCTGTCTTTTAGTTTTTAAAATAAATCTTGGAATATTACCGGAATGGCTCTTCTCATTGCCAACAGTTAATCAAGTGCGTATCAATAACGTCAACACCAGATATCAGAATTCTTTTTACGTGCCCAGAACTTCCACTGATGTTGGGGCAAGAGCCTTAAATGTAATGGGCCCGAGACTTTGGAACTCTTTACCCGCAAACTTAAAAAGCTGCCAAACATTACCTCATTTAAATCTCATCTTTTAAATCACCTACTTAATAAGTGATTTTAGTCTCATTATTATCCTC
>JAXCGZ010023880.1:0-22638 GCA_037179515.1 Halocaridina rubra
AAATTGTCTATTATGTGAAGAACAACACGGTTTTCGGCCTAAACTTTCGACCGAGACGGCCCTACTTAAAATTACTGATAAAATTTATAGTAATATTGAAAATAAGAAAATATCACTTTTATTATTGTTAGATTTGTCTAAAGCATTTGACAGTGTACACCATCAAATTCTAATGAGAAAACTTTCCAAAGTTCATGTTGACTCATTTTGGTTCGAAAATTATCTGAAAGATCGAATTCAATCAGTTCGAATGGGCTCGACTCTCTCTTCTTCTTTAGATATCAGTTTTGGCGTTCCTCAGGGTTCAATTTTGGGTCCTCTGCTTTTCTTAATATATGTTAATGATTTACCTCAATTTATAAGAGATTGCCTACTTGTTATGTATGCTGATGACACCCAGATTATGCTTACTGGTGACATTGATAGAATTCCTGAAATCTTAAAAAGGGCTGAAGATATATTAAACTGTGCCAAAAGTTATTTTAACAGTAATGGTCTTTTACTGAACGAAAATAAAACTAAATTCGTTATTTTTGGATCAAATCAATACCTGTCCCGCATTCCTGAGAACATCAGTATAAATTTCAACAATGTTTCACTCTTCCCATCTAATAAGGTTAAAAATCTAGGAGTTATTATGGACAGTACCATGACATTTAATTTTCATATCGATGAACTACATAAAAAAGTGAACGGGACCCTTATTTACTTGAACAGAGTCTATGAAAGATTCGAGCCTGATTGTAGGGTAATTGTAGTACAAACATTAATTTTAAGTATTCTCAACTACTGTCTAAGTGTTTGGGGTTCCACGACTAAGACCCAGATGTTACGAGTGAAAAGGCTCCAGAATTTTGCTGCAAGAGTTGCCATAGGGGGGGTGCATAAACATGATCACGTGACTCCCCTCTTTGAGAGATTGGGTTGGCTAAGGATGGACATGAAGTTCATATATAATATCTGTCTTTTAGTTTTTAAAATAAATCATGGAATATTACCGGAATGGCTCTTCTCATTGCCAACAGTTAATCAAGTGCGTATCAATAACGTCAACACCAGATATCAGAATTCTTTTTACGTGCCCAGAACTTCCACTGATATTGGGGCAAGAGCCTTAAATGTAATAGGCCCGAGACTTTGGAACTCTTTACCCGCAAACTTAAGAAGTTGCCAAACATTACCCTCACTTAAATCTCATCTTTAAATCACCTACTTAATAAGTGATTTTAGTCTCATTATTATCCTCCCATTGGGTAAACGAAGTGTATGTATGCATATTTTAATGTGTAAATTTTTTGATTTTGTGCTTTGCAAATTTCATTAGTTTTATTTTGACATTTTACATTGTAATTTGTAATTAGATTAATTATCATGTGTAAATTTTTTGATTTTGTGCTTTGCAAATTTCATTAGTTTTATTTTGACATTTTACATTGCAATTTGTAATTAGATTAATTATCATGTAATAGCCATTTTTGATGGAATAAAGTTTTTGACTTTGACTTTGACTTTGACTCTCTCTCTCTCGCTCTCTCTCTCTCTCTCTCTCTCTCTCCTCTCTCTCTCTCTCTCTCTCTCTCTCTCTCTCTCTCTCTCTCTCTCTCTCTCTCTCTCTCTCTCTCTCTCTCTCTCTCTCTCTCTCTCTCTCTCTCTCTCTCTCATATGGTAGAGACAACTTACATTGCTATTATTATATACCTTATGCTAATATGGTATGTAAAGAATAAACATATTTTTTCACAAATATAACATTAGTTGATGCCTATTCCCTTCATCTTGTTAATGTCCCTTTTCAGATATCATCCGAATGGATAATCATAGATTCTCCTGATGATGTAGATGTTTATAAAAGAATCAGGAAGACTTCTAAAAAGAAAATAAACATCCATATGAAGAGTGACAGTTCTCCAGGATGTAGTTCTTCTCCAAATTCAGACAACGAAGGGAACATTGAGCTGCAATCTGTATCCATTAAACCTGGTGAGGACGAGATTGATGGGGACATCACAAAAGCCTCAGCTGATTTAAGTTTACCAGTAGTTACAGGCATCGATGCCTTATCACAGAAATTTGACCCCGAGAGTCTTGATGATATGGGAGATGCAGCTTCTGATATTGCTGATACGGGGGCAAGTCTACTTAGTGACAGAATATTAAAGGCCTGTGTTGAAAAACATGAAAAACAGTCGCTGTTGAGGGTGCCAAGTCAAGAAAGCCAGACGGCTGAATCGACGGAAAGTGACAGAACAGAAATAATTGAGAAACCTGTTGGTAAAACAACTCGGTGGACGGAAGATGCGGGAGAGACGGAAGAAGATGATGACAGTGAGGAAGATGATGAGAGTATGGGAGGGGAAGAGCTGTCAACGCTTATGCAAGTGGTTGTTGGGTTATTAGAACTGTTACAAATGATTCTCAAATACTCTAATGAGTCAACAAGATACACTCTACTTGCGGAAGCTTTGTACATGGATCAGACGCAGGTTATGATGAACCATCCACACCCTGTTATTCGCACTGCTGTTTTTAAGGTACTCCAAAAGCTCATTTTGAATCATTTGTTTATATTTTTTATGCATTCATAGTTTTAGATGAAGAAAGATTAAAGAAGTGATAGCTGGTCGTATGGAAAGTATGACTTTAAATATAGAGGATATATGATATCTCAAATGTAATTATGTATTTTTTATATACTTTTGTTATTCTTGTAGTTCAGCCTCATTCTGTATACTTTTAATTATTTTCTTGATCATTTTCTATACTTGTATTCTGTGGTTGTTACTGATATTTTTCTCTGACTATAGCACTCTCTCTTAAATTATTTAAAAATTTGTTATAAGGACCGAATTCTGTGTTTCTGTTATCTTTTTGTCTAATTTGCAGGTAACTTGTGAAAAATTGCAATCTGTATTAAAAGAAATTTATATAATTTTGTTTTTGCATTTTTCATTTTCTTTCTTTGGTTGTTCCCATACAAGTTACTGATAGAGGAAGGGTTATTCATATTAATAAGGCATGTCACCTAATCAAATCCGACTTGACTTGACTGGACTGAGCTAAGCTGAACTTGAGCTAACCTAACAATTTACGGGATTATATAAATTCACATGGGGTTCTGGGGTCATTTCTCTTTACAAGATAAAAAAAATGGTATGCACTCTCTCTGTATGTAACTTTTCTGATTTTGCAGTTGTTTTCAACAATATTGGAACGCTGTTCACACGAAGACCGCATCTTGCACCTACACCAACATGCTCCGATGGTGGTGGCGCAGCAGTTGTACAAGCACACGCCAACTTCGTGCCAATTAGTTATGGCCGTTTTCTCCTTGGCCCTGGGACGACAATTTACCTTCGATGATTATGCTATCGACTCTGATCCTAGTTTGGCATTACCAGCGCAGGTAAGCACAAGGCAGAGATATATTTTTTCTTGTTTTTCTAGATTTCACTCCTTTGCATTTGCCCAATATACTCATTTATACATGTACAGTGGCTGCAATCCCCCTTATAATGGGGTTGGCTGAGTTAAAGCACACACATGCACTAGAAGCCAGACATGCATTGAACACTCCTCTCAGCTCCTTGGGGATAAAAGGTAAGTGGGCAAAAAGGATCAAGCTGAGTGGCCATAATATGGAGACATATATCTCATAAAATCTGTTAGTATGAGTGCATGATTGCATTTGAAATCGTATTACTTTTCAGTCTATTTTCCTCATACAGGGTATTTGCAAAGAATCTTTTTGTAGACTGAGAAGGAATTTTATTACTAATGAAGGCAAAACTTCAAAGATATTATAAGTAGGAAGCAATATATTAAGTATTGAGGTTTTTTAAAATTTAGTGCATACCCAGCATATTTCACAGAAAAGTAAGGGAACTGTAAATATACTTACTCATTATATATATATATATATATATATATATATATATATATATATATATATATATATATATATATATATATATATATATATATATATATATATATATATATATATATATATATATATATATATCTATATATATATATATAAAGGTAGGTTTTTGGTGTAGAGATATTTATTCATGTTCTTTTGTATACAGTGGAGCATTGCAAAGAAATCTTTATCGTTAAACGGAGAGCAGCATTGTTGACAAATACTAATGAACATAACCAGAATCTTCTGATATCGGGAATAGGGGTTTAAATTAACCTACTGTATATGAACTGAAATTGATGAACTTGAGGCTTAATCTCTTTCAGTAATGTGCAGTTTAAAGTATCTCTTTTATTTCTTTCACAGGTGGCCATGTTTATCCCCCTGATGGCTGTCTTGCCAAATACTTGTCAAGACATTGCATTGTGCCACAATTCCTTGATGGTTTTACTTGACTTATTACACAAGGTGAGGATATTGCTTATCACTTTTTAATCACTTATGGAAGGTCCAGATATATATTGGGCATACTGTGCTCTTGTGTTGCATATTTGAGGAAAGTAATTTTGGTTCCTAAATGAACTATATGCGATTTTCCTTAAAAGCCCACTGATTTGGGGTCAGGATTTGATCCTTGTCTTAGGTATATATTTATAACGTTGTATTTTTGTTTTATTAGTTTTTTATAGTTTTACTTGTCACAATTAGTCCCCATTCAAAATGGGATGGACACAGACACTTGGGAGCTGGAGGATTAGGCTGGATACCATTCCTAATGCTTGTTGCATTCTGACTCACATTCTTCACCACTGAATCACTGCTGCTCTCTTGGTTAACCAGTTACAGTATATAATTTTCATGAAATTCCTTAAAATCTTTATCATTAAAGCCATTGAGTTCATATGTGTGACCATAGTGTCATATTTGGGAAGAAAAAACTTTGACAAGGCTTGTCACACTACCTTGTCTTTTCTTGATAGTTAAAATTCGTAATTGTTTGCTGTCTCTGAAAGTTCTTAAGATTTATAGATCATTCTGATACATGAAATCCAACTGTCAATATCAATACAGTGTTGATGTGAGAGCTGTCACAGAGACAGCATGTTTCCACCAGAATTTACTTTAAAAGGCGAAAATAGGAGAGTGGTGAGTCTGTTAAGATTTGCTATCACACCCAGGTAGACTGTTGCTCCCCAATTATCTTTCAGTCACTTTCCAGTTTCCCCTGTAAACTGTTACTGTGATGCCGTCATTCCATTACCTTAAAGATATTATAAATCTAAGATTGTTATATATCTCTTGAACTTGATAAGTACTGTGTTATTATGACTGTAATTGACAGGTCAAAAGTTGTCCAGGACAGAAAGTAGCATTCCAAGAATGTTAATAATAGATTTCAGTCAGTAGATACATAATAAATGGGCCAGTAATAGTAAATTAAAAACTCGAAGTTAAAAATATATTGTGTGTGTTTGTTTCTGTTTGTGTGTCAATTTATATTTAAGTTGTGGTTATGTATGCACAAAAAATCACATAAACCAAATTTCTAAGTCTTCATCCAAAAAATTGGGGCTTTGTTTCGTTTTCGTTATTACTTTTCCTCATTACAGTTACTTAAAATTTATAAAGGCTTATTCCTCCCTGCTTAGAATACTGCTCACACATCTGGGGTGTTTCTTCTTATACATTACTTATCTCCTTGATAGGGTTGAATCTAAGGCAATCAGACTCATTAATGATCCCTCTCTTACTTCTAATCTGGATCCTCTCTCTCTTCGCCGTAAAGTATCTTCCCTTTCTCTTTTCTGTCGCTACTTCCTTCGCTGCTCTGATGAGTTGGTGAGTTGCATCCCTCCCCCACTGCCGAGGTCGCGTAACAATCGCCAAGCGGCCTCATCTCACAGGTACGGTGTGGAGATTCGTAGCTCGCGGATTGGTCGGTACAGGGACTGCTTCTTCTCATCTACCTCCAGACCCTGAAACTTTCTTCCTCCTTCTGTCTTTCCAAATTCTTATGGCCTATCAATCTTCAAAAAGCAGATCTATTGTCATCTCAGAGCCTAGTCCTCCATATCTCTGGGTCCACTGTACTTTGACTGTTTTTTCTGTCTGTCGTTTTCCTTTGTTTGACATTACCTCGTCTCTGCCTTGTCCTTAACCTTTTTCTTTTCCTTCGTCTTGGTATTTTCTCGTGCCTGGATCTTCATTGATGAGGGCTGTTTTTGCCTGTCCTGGTGTCACACTCTGGGGGAAAAAAAGATTTCTTTATGAGCAGTGTATTGAATTCTAAAGTAAATTGTTTAAAGCAATGAAGACCTTTCCTCTAAAATAAAGAAGTGCAAATTAAGTGACCTTCCTTGTTAGCAATTTACATATGTTCAGAGGGAATAGATGTGCATAGTGCCTTTATAACTCATAAATTGTTTGATTGGTGTAATTCATTATAGAAAGGTTATATAGAATAAAAACATTCCTGTTTTACCAATAGATATTGTTTGTTGCTATACATAATATACTCTGTGCAGTTGTAAACTCAAAACATCGTTTTTTTTTAATTTCTTGAAAAGGCAAGGAGTAACAACACCACTAAATTTTATTTCCATAATAGTGATTGAAGTATATTAGTTGCTGGCAAACGTGCACTTTGATTGGTCATTCCCCTTACTTGGGGGATAATGGCCTTCGTATTTATGTTTATAGATATATGTGTATGTATATGTATTTGCACAATAATATGTAACAAATAGTTGTTATTTTACAATTATGTGATTTCCAGAATCCTGATTTGATTGTAGCCTTAGTTGTCAGAACGCATCTTGTGGACTCGTTGTTGAGCACTCTCAAAAAATGCCTCCACGTCCAGGGAATGGGCATCAGTGATGTAACAGGAGAGAGCGAGTGTGAGATTGTCGTTTCGGATGTAACAGCCATTCTCTCGTGGATCGTTAATTCCCTTGTTACTTCTTCATCACACAGACATTATATGGTAAGTTAATTACCTGCTAATCGTAAGAGCTGACCACTTGTGATAGGGGGTGAAGGACTGGCAATCTCCTCTTCTGTGCCTTTATTCTCCCTTGCCACAAAGCATCTGATAGAAGGGGCGAGGATTTGCTGGGTATGTTAAAGCTCTGTTCCCTCTATTTCCTTCTTCAGTTGTGGCTACCTTGCTTACTTCAGTTGAATACTTCATGACGTTGAAGTAAAAACATATTTTCCACACCTCCTCTGTGTTCCCTTGCGTGTCCTTGAAGTTAACTAAATGGAGCAGAGCGAGGGGATTGAGACTCACCTTCTTTGTATTTTCCTCACTCAAAGAGTCAAGTTTTAAGTTTTGACTCAGCCACTTCCCTTATAGAGGGAATTTAGCTATTGCATATGAAGATATACCCTGGTGGTGGGCAAGGCAGATTTCCTTCATTGTATTGCCTGCGTGATCTTATCATCGCAGTGATCCCTTAAAGAAAAGAGTGATGACAGGGGCAGAATAAGTGATCGGGAGACAGAACTCCAAACTTGTGTACCCCACATCTTAAATGCCTACTAGTATAGTGGCCTATCAAATGCCCCTCCTCTCTGAATTTCTGTCTGCAAATAGTTGAAGAGGTGAGGATAGGTATGGCATGCTAGTATACTAAAACTGCAAGTATTTTGCTTTAAATGTGACTATCTTCATTGTTCATTAGGAGGTCACATTAAAAAACAAAAAACTGAGTTGAGTATTCATTTGTTTTAATATACGTATTCGTTAGGACCGAATCTACAGGAGTAGCAAGCAGTATGCTCTCAGATTCTATCAAAACACGTTACAGTTTAATAAATTTGGATATAATTCCTTGAAAGAACGATCGTCTCCAAATATATTCAGTATTAATCTTTTAGATGTTTTAGGGTTTGTCTTATTTGAAATTATAGTTATACGAAGTCAGAAGTTCAGAACCCTTTTCAGCTGTTTCATGATGTTATGATGTGTACTTTCAAAAAAAAATTTTTTTTTATTGTTTTCCTCAGTAAATATGCTGTAAAAGGCAACTTAAAGATTGGTCATGTGGGCCTGACAATTCCTCCCTTCTCGAAATATTTCTTGCTTTAAAACATATGAGAGAAGAGGTGAGAACAACAGCTTAGGTAAATACATTCTACCTCTTTTTCTTTGGTTTTTGTTGAGGTTGCTCTCAAATTTTGCAGAAGGTGGTATATACAAGATGATTATTGCGAATTCAAGGTAAATCTGGTGTAATATATTTATACTCAGGTAGGTCAATTACTCGTTGGTGCCACTCTTTTGGCATTAAACTGTTTTGGCGTTGCCCTTTTGGCACTAAGATAACCTGACCTAACATAATCTAACCAAAACATCTTAGTGCAAAGAGGGCAATGCTTAAACAGTTAATTGCCAAAAGTGGCGCCAGTAGTGTGGTGCCAAGTAGTTCCTCTCCGTACTCAGGTATGCTGCTGTTTGGTATCTGATGCAGTTACTTGTGGATAAATGCTGTCCATGAGTTTGTGATGGTTATTTTTTATTTCATGTTTTTTGTTTCTTTTTATTTAATAAATAATTTTTTTTTCTATTTGTAGAAAGGATCCAGTATTTATCACATTTTCTAGATAAAATATTGTAAAGTTTATCTAGATATTCTTTCAGACCTATCATTAATTTTGCACATTGGAAATGTTCTTCATAAACATAATTCTCGTTATTTATATAGGGCATCATACTGCAATAAAGAAATTACAGTTTTATACAGATATTTTTTGAACAGCTCTTCGCAATACCGTATAATTGTAAGACTTCTTAATATAACTTGTGTGAGAGACTGCATAATGTTTTGAAAGAGTTTAATGTATAAGAGAAAAGGCTACTTTAATATAAAAATGCTTATTTTAAATGTCTGTATTAAATGTATTTCTCTGACAGATATGCTTAGAAACAATGCATCAGTTGAATCTCATGTGTCGAGGTGAAAAGGCAGAATGTGGAGGTCAGGCGAGTTGCGTAGCTTTGTTGCACAGCGCAGAAGCAGCACTTCTACAAGTGGCTTTGTCTAAGATACAGGCAACGGCATCCACTCTTCAACACACATCTATTCGGGATTCTGCATCAAGCTTCAAAAGTAAGCTCGGTTTATTTATAAATTGTGAATAGTCAATTATTAGTTTGTCTGTTCATATTTTACATATTTATGGATGTTAGTTTGTTATTTATCTTAGTAGGAGGCCACTAACAGAAATATCCTGTGTTGCAAGGAGAAATATGGATAATATTATGCTGTTTTTTTTTTTTTTGTGAGACCGGGACAGGCAGAAACTGCCCTCATCAATAATAATAATAATGATAATAATAATAATAATAATAATAATAATAATAATAATAATAATAATAATAATAATAATAATAATAAACCTTTATTACCATTATACAATGGGTATTTGTCAGCCGGGGCAAGCCCCAACCCCCCACGAGAAAATACCAAGATGAAGGAAAAGAAAAAGTTTAAGGACAAGGCAGATATGAGGTAATCTCACACAAAGGAAAACGACAGACAGAAAAAACAGTCAAAGTACAGTACAGTGGACCAAGAGATATGGAGGACTAGGCCCTGAGATGATGCTAGATCTGCTCTTTGAAGGATGATAGGTCATAAGAATTAGGAAAGACAGAAGGAAGAAGAGAGTTCCAGAGTCTGGAGGTAGATGGGAAGAAGCAGTCGTTGCACCGACCAATCCGCGAGCTACAAATCTTCACACAGTTCCTGTGAGGAAAAAACCTAGGGGTGCAAAAAACTGGCTGGTGCTCCCTCCATGAATCATTTTCATTTGCAAAGTAGGTCTTGGTAAAACTGAGAATGGACACTTATGATGAAATCTGATGCTTTAGGACCCTTGTCTTAAATTATGGTTACTGCTGGCTTCAGTTAGATGTATCATCTAATTTGGGAAAAAATTTTATTAACTGTTTTTTTATTTTGTTTAGAAGATTGCCAATGTGTCTATGGTATTATTATTAAAAAAGAAAAAATCTGTATATATGGACTTGAGGGAGATTGCTATGCTCTTTAGAGGAAAAAAAAGGCACTAATGTTTTACTTCCGGATTAAAGTTATGTGTCCTTTTTTATGTATGTTATTACTGACGCTAGGAAAAAAAGAATACAGCACTCTTGCTCTGTGTGTGAATAGAGCACTCTTGTTCTGTGCGTAATGACCGCTGCAGGATGGGTTAGAGCTATCAACTCTGGAAGTAATACACTGTGGGGCATTATTAAGGACATCCAACATTAAATCCCAGCTCCAACCTGTCGGTGTCCACCCCTGATTGAATAGGGATCAGCAGCGGGGGGGAAAAAAATCCTTGTGTTAAGTAAGAGCTGACTAAAATGGATATTATTGCAAAAAGACTGGCAATTTCCTCCTTATTTGAATTTTTCCTCTGCAAAATTCACCAGTCAGAGGAGATAAATATGGGTAAGATGTATTATAGTTGTGATTGGCATATCCAATAAAAATGTATTTTTGCATCTATTATTGATCTGTGTTGTAATATTGGAATAGTATGCATGAGTGTAATGTTTCTTAATACATGTTAGTCTCTTAGGAAAGAGAAACGACTTCCTTCTAGCTATATTCATTACACACTGATCACTTACATAACGTAAACAGCGCCATTTCTGGGCAGCCATATTTGTGCTTCTTCATTTTAAACTATATAGAAATCATATTGTAACATGTACCTCATGTAATTATGCCATTGGATATTCTTTCCATCATTGTGTTATCTTCCAATTGACTTCTGAGAAGAACAGGTGTCAGCAGCAATGCTAGTGATTGATTCAAATAGGTACAAGAAATGTCAATATCGTAGTAGGATAGGTTAGAGTTGCTGAGTAAATTATATTACCATCTAATATTGGGCTGTGAAATAATAGATGGTATGGGCTGTACCTTAAGGCTCTTATGCTGTATAGATAATTATATTCAGGAGTTTGCAGAAGCTGGATTTTGAATTGATGATGGTATATATACGAAATCAGTTATGGTTGTTTAAAATATTACTCAAGTTATATCTGTGTTTGAAATTCAGTTATGTATCCAGATTTTCACCTGTTGATGAACTTATTTATCCAGGGATAGCTGTATGAAAAATGTACTCATCCAAGTACAGTTGTATGAGTATTTTGCTTAATGATTTTTTATTTCCATATAAGAAGCTAGATTTTTAGCTGCTGATGTGGATTTCACTAAAGAAGTACATTTGTTGTTGTTGTTATTGTTGTTGACCCTTAAATTGCCGGGTCAAGCAGCCCCTATTCCTTTAGGAAGGCCATCGCCGATCCCCGGTTTTCTCACAGAGCTTTCAGGGAATGTATGTTGTGTAAGGGAGCAAAGATCTGGCTCTCTATTTCTGTTAGAATATTTTTTCTTATCAAAACAACTAATGGAAAAGACTGAGCACGGACAGGGAATAATGAAGCCCAGTTGCTTCCCTTTTTTTTTTTAGTGCAGTTGTGAACACCCTTTTGACTTCGATAGGATATGGCATCATGGAAGTTAAATAAAGTACAGTGTATACAGAGAATAGCCCTCGACTTGGGAGTTGACATACCTGCAATTATACCATGAGGTGCTAGGAAGGGCACCCAGCCTTCATACCCCAGCTCTGATCTGCTTGTGTTCACCCCCATAAAGGGGATTAATAATTACATAAGGTGGCAAACAAATAGTTTCATACAGATGTTACTTAATTTGTGTTTGTTTACATTTCAGTTGAGAGAACCTTGACACCATCCAGGAGTATGCACAATATGAAACTTTTCTCATCACAGCCAAAAGAAGAGAGTGATGCTGGTATTGGATCAGTATTAGTCAATTATGCAACCATTCCTCTTTCTAGAAGGTAATTATTTAATGCAGTTTTATGTGGCTGCCATGGCTAGGTGGTAGAGCACGCATCTTTGACTCGGGTGGTCACTGGTTCGAGGCCTGCCACAGTCTGAGGTTAGGAAGGGCATTCACTCAGTGTAATGATTGCACTTGCCAAAACCAAACTCCTTCTCAAGAAAGCACTGTCCTAGCCCTTAATAGAAAAGGGAGTCTGTGACGTAAATTTGGAGCATTTAGTTGATGTAGTTTTATACACATTTGTCAAAGCTTCTTATAGAGCCAAGTGAAATAAATATGAACCCATCTTCGACTCACACTGGGGCGTTATTAAGGACATCCAACCTTAATTCCCCAGTTATGTCCTGTTTGTTTCCACCCCCATTTGAATGGGTGTCAATAGTGATACATAAATTGGGTAACATTAACATGATAGCTGTGAGACAATTTCCCATATCAGAACCTAAACTTGTAAAGGCACTGTTCTATCAATAACCCACACATTTGAATGTGTATTCAGTATGTTTTATAAAATGATAGATTGGTGCATCAAAAGTTCTTTTTACTTTCAGCTTCCACAGTATATCAGACCAGTTGTTCTTAAGTCACAGCCGTAGTTCGCCCTCACTTGCAGGTGAAAAGAGGGCACGAGAGAAGGACAAAGAGAAGGAAAAAGAACCCTTAAGCCAGGCTGACTTAAATGAGAGATTCAAAGTTCTCTTACAGAGAGCAGCAGACTTTGTCTTCTTGTCTGGTACGTCTCTTCATTCGTCTGTCCGTAAATTCTGAAATTTTTCATCAACACCGAATATTCTTGGATATTCGTTACACATCTATTTATTATCCCTTCACATCTGATAAGTCACAACACTCTTCATCTCTGTGTCTCTTTACTTTATGTTTTCTTCATGCCCAGGCCTGACGATAGCAGATTTATTTATTTATTTTATTTTATTTTTTATTTATTTATTTTATTTTTTTTGCCCATTCTGGTGTCACAATCATAAAAAGAAAAGAAATAAAATAGTGATTTTTCTATATTCTGATGTTTTGTTAATTCTGAAGTTTTGTTAATTCTGAAGTTTTGTAAATTCTGATGTTTTGTAAATTGTGATATGATGTAAATTTTGTAGTTTTTTAAATTCTGATGTTTTGCAAATTCTGATGTTTTATAAATTCTGATGTTTTGTAAATTCTGACGTTTTGTCATACTTTTATGAATTGAGGGGATGAATGCAAGAGATGACTGGAAGTAATGAACAAGGAATTAAAATGTGAATCCTATCAAAAAGCTGGTATTGATGGTGGATGGATTAGTGATTCGATGTAGAGATGAACATATGATAATATTGTTTCAGTATATAGCTTCCCAATATATTGACATAAATTTTTTGTGAGCGGAGTACAGTGCTCATCCTTTATAGATGGAAATTTATTTGTCAGTGGAGTACAATGCTCATCCTTTTTAGATGGTGTTAACGATGTATAGGGAATGGGTTGTGGAAATTCTTCTCCACAACCACGTGGGTAGACCATCTAGATTTGTTGTTATTGTATTTGTTTCTCTTTTCATGTGTCACTTTAATCTCTATTCGAATGGGGGTGGTTACAGATAGGTTAGAGCTGGGGTAATTAGTCTGGATGATCTTACTAGCACCCCAAAGTGGGCTCAAACAAGGGTTTGTCACTTCCTGAATAAAGTGCTTCAATCGCTGCGAGTGAATTGATTATCATTTATATTCTAGTGTGTAAGCTCAATAACATCAGATTCATGGAAGGATAAGTTTAAAATTACTTAATTTTTAAGAAGAGACTTAAGAGCATAGAAAGAAAATCTGGATACATTCAGATATGATGAATGGTTTTTAAATAAAATTTGACTGGTAAAGATTCTGTGATCTTATTCATTTAGAGTTTAGTTATGGAAATACTGTACATCTTTGAGGATAGAGAGAAGATTCAAACGGATTTTAAGTTTCAAAAGTGTTACTGAAGTAGATATTGAATGAGTATAAAGTTTGTTACCCTGTACTCGACAAGCATTTTAAAGTTTGGGGGATTTTTATGGTAATGAAAGGTTTGATGTTGTTATAGACAGGATTTAAGGTCGAATTGACTGAGTTTTTCCTTGAGTTAACATCAGGGAGTTCTCCATGTTCATGGATAGCCTAGGGAACAGTGTGTATGTGTGTGTGTATTTTTGAGAGAGAGAGAGAGAGAGAGAGAGAGAAAGAGAAGGGAGGGGCAAGAAACTTGCCCTTATCGAGCCATTGCACTAAAAAAAAACATTGAGATGAAGAAAAGGTGCTGCTTTACGCTGCATTGGAATTGTATTTATGCTGAATTTTACACCTGTTTTGCTCAGCATGGTCTACGGTAGAAGCAGTGGGATGCACGATGTCTTCTGGGAATGCGGTTGATTCCTTCAGCTTGTTTTTACTGGAGATGCTGCTGTGTGCTGCTGCAACCATTACTCAACGCAAAGGTTTGTATTATTGTGATGTGTAATCTACAAGCGTCGCATATGCTAGTGGAAATAGCACACATTTCTCTTTTATTTCTAATCTACTTCCTGTTCAGCTTTACTTTCTATCTCAATTGCATTTCATTTGTGTTTTCAGTGTTACAGTTATATGTA
This sequence comes from Halocaridina rubra, assembly GCA_037179515.1. NCBI lineage: Eukaryota > Metazoa > Arthropoda > Malacostraca > Decapoda > Atyidae > Halocaridina > Halocaridina rubra. The sequence goes on from JAXCGZ010023880.1 coordinate 14,438, forward strand.
GAATTGATAGTATGGAAAAATTAATATATTTAATACGTTTTATGTGTTACAGTTAGGCGCCATACGAATTGGGGTAGACATAGTCATAAACAGAGCTGGGTAATTATGGCTAAATACCCTTTCTAATGCCCTGCTGTGAGATTGAACCAACTAGCTACAGCATCTCCTCAAAAAAATTATAAACTTAATAATTTTATACAGGAAAATTATAGTAGTATTTAATGTTTATTATTGATATTGTCAATAATCATCGCATAATGATTATATTCATGTCAAAGGGAGTGTCTGCATGTGCTGTCCTCATGTACTGAATTAACTTAATTATCTATATATTTTTACGAAAGCCACAATTCCCTTATAAGGGAGTTGGCCGAGTCAAATCAAAAGACTTGATTCTCAGTGGAAGGAAAATCTAGATGTCATTCTCAGTCCCCATGCTCTACCCCATTTAGTAAACTTTTATGACATGTAAGAGAGCATGGAGGAGATATTCTTACTTCCTCTCATAAGGGGGGCAATTAGCATAATTAAGAAGTTATGAATAGATTAGAATAATTTTTTCAAAATATGCTTTATTTCTTTAATTAGTTATATACTCCTGCATTACTGGCTATGTCTTGCTGCAGTATCTTCCCTTGTCAGATGTTCGGAGAATAGATAATGATCATATTATTTACTTATTACTTCAATATTTAAGGAAACTTCAGTGTATTTTTCTGTTGAATTGATTGCCCATCACACTTGAATTGTGTCATTTATGGCTGAGTGGTAATGCTCACTACTTTCATTCGTCAGGTCGAGAGTTTGTTTCCCACCACAGTCTGAAGTTAGAAAGGGTAACGGTCAAACTTGCCAAAACCAGAGTCCTTCACAAGAAGGCACCGTCCTAGCCCTTTGTAGAAAAGGGAGTCCTTAATGTAAAACGTTCATATCACATATTGACAGTAAACTCTATACAGTACTCTATATGTATATTTTTATAGACTTTGACTACTTGTAGTAAAACTTAGTTATTTGGGACAAGTGAACAGATTACATAGTCATCTTAAACAAGGCTGTTTTACGTTTTTCATGTCACAGTTAGTCTCCATTTGAATAGGGATGACTAGAGGCATGTTGGAGCAAGGGAATTGAGGATGGATGTCCTTCCTAACGCCTTGTGGTGGGCTCGGACACGGAGTTGTTACTTCTTGAGTCGAGCATTCTAACCTCTGTGCTGCCGCAGTCTCTTATCCTATACAAGAGTAGTAATGCTAAATTAGTGTTGGTCAAATTAAATCTATATGTTTAGTTCACTTACTTAATGTTCATTTGTTTATAGAATCGTCTGTCTGATTTTTTATTTATTTGCCTAGATGTTGTGATCAGAAAAATCTTACTTATATGTAGAGTTTAGCTGAAATTGACCTAGTAAAATTCATTGCAAAGATTATCTCTGAAATAATGATACTATTTATTTGGACCCTAGTCTCTGTTGTTAAAACAGTAAGAATGTAAATCATTATAATCATCAACTGGAATTTTATCAGGGACAGGCAACATAGATCGTTGTGGCTGGGAACGCATGGTTTGGGGATCTCAAGACGTATTAAGACTCCATTTAACACATTTATTGGCTCTTGTGACTTCGCCTCGAACGCACACTCACACGCGAATACGAACTGCTCAAGCCTTAGCTACTCATTCGCAGTCCAAAATTATTCTTCTGTATGCTACAAAAGCCAACCCTCAGGTAAGTTGCTCTTAAATATTTATTTTTATGGATGGTTTTTTCAGCATAGTGGTTGGTTGGCTGAAGAAGATGTGGCATCCCATTGAACCATAGTTAAGACCCACATCATTTTACGGTGAAGAAGGGAAATTGCTACTTCGTCATGTCAAGAAAGTAGAAGGGAGAGTATTGGTATCAGTGACCTTCTGGACCTTGCCAACTCATCACATATAATGAGTACACTTATGGAAACGACAGGCACATCAGTGATCTTATTGTACTTTGAATTCTCCCAAAGGAATAGGTATTACAGTGCCTTTTGATAAAAAAATTGAGGCCTTATCCATTTTCATTTTAGGATGAGATTGCCTTAACCCTTTTCTTGCGATGGTGTCATGTATGGACCCTTTCAAAATTTAAGCAGCGAACGTCCCTTGTCGGCATGCATAATTTCGTATTAAAGTGCCATTCCCTTGGGCGGGATTGTAGTGGATGTTGATATCATCTTTTGCCGTGTTGCCATACATGAGTCAATGTTGAGGTACTCGGAAGGAGTCGGTAGTCTCTATGACATCAAAGGAGACAGTTAAAAATTTATTCACTGAGTCATGGCAGAGCCACCCCTGCACCGAGGCGTAATTAATATAATTGATAGCTCACATGGAAAGGGTTAATTTTCAGGAAAGTTGAAAGTGATAGATTGGCAAGTGGTATGGTCTTGCTTATGATGTTATGCCTCTGACATTGAATCTTTTCTACCCATATTTTTCCTTGCTCTTTTGAAGGTCACCATGCTTTGTCTTTAGTTTTAGATCTGTAAATAAAGTTAAAACTGCTGTGTTATGCATGTATATGAATGAGTAAATATATGAAAATATTAATCTTTGCTAAAGGGTATTGCTATATGTTAGGGATACAAAAAGTTATTATTTTGGTCCTTATTCAACTTGTTTGCTTGGTAGCATAAATTTGGTCTGGCTGTGTTAATACACCTCTGGACAGGAAGAGCTATCAAGGGAGCTGAAGTTTGAAGGAAGTTAGAACAGTGAAAAGAAATTATATAATGAAAGCAAAGGAAAGTCTTGCAATAATTTTTTTGTTTGTTTTACTTTTATTATTATATGTTGTAAAAGTAATGGATGTACCATCTTTTTTTTCTCATTTTATTAGTTAGATTATGTGTTGCACAAGGAATGTCGATAGTGACTTGTTGAATGACTGAGTGAATAATGAAATACTTAAGGAAGTAGAGAGGAGTAAGTACCTGAGATTGTATGTGTCTAGGAACAGAGTGGATGCAGAGGTGAGTTACAGATTGAAGCAAATAAATATCTAGGTGAGATGTATAAAAGTAGGATGACATTTAGGTACATATCTCGCAAGTCAGCTGCTCCCACAGAACAACTCCATATGATCAAAAAGCCACAGATTTTGTAAAAATTTGGTGTTGAGGAATTGTAGTTTAATATAAACTTTCGTATTATAACATGTGATTCCTAACTCGACATATGAAGCTGCGTAGAGAGATACCAGATGAAACTCTGCTAGGGATTTTTATCCATTAGATATTTGTTTGTATTATGCAGACACATTTTAGGGTTTAATATATTGAATACCTTGCATCATCAGTTATTCCTTCTTTATCCTCTAGCTACCCTTTCGAGATTCTTAAAAGCTTTCTCTGGAGCTTCAAACTTCTACAAGAAAACACATTATTGTAAAATAACTCTGGTTGGGATAGGTAAATTGTAAGAGAAATCTTCCTCTAGTCCTCCGTAGGGTTGTAGGAATGGCATCCAGCCTTTATTTCCCAGCCCCACATTGTCTGTGTACACCCTCATAATGAGGAGTAATAGTGACATAAAATATCCCTCCAGAAGGAATGTTAATTTAATATGATTTTTTTTTCTATGAGTGTGACACAGAGGCAGGCAAGGAAATTGCCCTCACCAAGCCCGGGCACCAAGAGAACAAATAAACAGTAGAAGTTTAAGGACAAGTTTCAAATAAGAAAATGATATACAATAGGAAAAGGACAGGCTGAAAAAATAGCCGAAGTGATAAGGACCTAGAGATATGGCAGGACTAGGCCCTGAGATTGATACATCATCTTTTTAAAGCAAGATAGGTCATAAGAACATTGTTTTGAATATCAGCGAACTTGTTTTTGTTTGGTTAGAGTACTTAACTCAGAAGTTGACAAACCTGCAATCGAGCCACGGCAGGGTATCAGGAAGGGCGTCTAGCCTTAATTCCCAATCCTCGCTCTCAATATCCACCTCCATAATGGGACTGTTAGAATTATATCTCCTGGAGGAATGTTAATACTAATATGAAACATAATTGTTATGAATATCAGCAAAATGTGTTTTAGTTTGCAGTGAAACAGAAAGTATACCTCCTGAAGGAATGTAAATTCTAATGTGAAGCAACTTTGTTTTAAATATCAGCAAATGTGTTTTTGTTTGCAGTTAATGTACAAAGTGGGAATCTTCTTGCATGAGCTGAGGTATCAAAATGAGAGCAAACTGGAAGAGTCTGACATCAAGAACTGCGAGACTGTCTTGGAAATCTTGGAGGATTGTACTGTGCATGTTTTGCCTCCTCCAGAGGTAAGTATCAGTGTCTTTTTGTTATTTATTTTTTCTTATTATAAATGTCCTTCACCTGGAGTCAATTGGTTCCACATACAAGATACTCATAAGTGACACACTCAGTTTTTGTTATATGAAGCATCAGTGTCAGTATAAATTGATTGGTATTCAGTCAGCATTAACCGTACAAAATGTATTATTTTCTTTCATTTCTTAGCTCTATCCTCCCCACGGTGCCATGAGAGAATGGAGTGTTGTAATCGAGGAGAAAAAGCAATGGCAGGACGAGTCTGCTAAGATTTCCAACCTCATAGTTGAACGCTACACCAAAATGGATAAAAGGTTTGTCTCTTATCAGGCACCTCGTCATCTGGATACCTAGCATTTGACAGCTGCAAAGAATATGGTGGAGCCATATTAGCTCTTTTTGGCTGTGTTAGCCAGACTTTCAGCTAATGGCTTTACCCCTTCTCTCTGTTTTCTGATTTCCAGTTCCCTTCCTGGCTGTCTTATATTTGTGGATGTTGACGGCACAATATTCAGCTCATTCCCAGTCACCAGTGGTGTTCTATAGGGTTTTGTTCTTTCATCTACTTTGACCCTTCTCTTTATCAATAATTTTTTCCAGTCCCCACCCTCCTTTCTTCTCCACACCTTTGCTACCTATTCTACCCTTCTTGTTTCCTCTTCCTTCTCCTGGCAACCTTCGTCTGCTACTTGAAATCAGTCTCTTTATCATTCTTTCCTCTGATCTACAGAGAGTATCTGAGTGTGGCACCCAAAATGTAGTAAAATTTAATGCCTCCAAGACTCAGTTTCTGGCTATTTCTTTATCGTCTTCTGATTAAGGCATCAAACAAACTTATCGTCAAAGAGAATCTTAAAATGGAAACTAAAAAACTAGCAAGCAGTTACTGAAAGCTAATATCACCTTAGTTAATTATTAGAATTGTGTCATAATAATAATGAAAAAAGGATTTTTAGAACCATCTTCAGAGTAATCACATTATAGACACTAAGAGATGTTATTATAATTTTTTTAGGTTGATGGGTAAAAACAGCCACATCTTTGAGCAAGTAGCTGCCGAGTGCAGCCGTCTCACGAGGATAGTGGTCGATCGGCAGAACGTTGAACGTAAATTCGTCCTGAGTGGGATCAAGCACTCGCAATGCTGCCACGTTCATTTAACTCACAGATGGAGGAGCCTCATCGAAGTTCTTACTCATGAGAGAGGCACCTGGCATTTCCCAGAATCTTATCCAAGGTATGTTTGATATATGCAATATTTTCATCAGCTTAGCAAAGATGTCCAGTTTTGAGTCCTAATGTTAAAAAACTTATATATATTTTTTCTTTGCCATTTCGTGTATCACAATTAGTCTCCATTTGAACGGGGGTGGCTACAGACCATTTGGAGCTGGGGAATTATGGCTAGATGCCCTTCCTTATGCCCTACTGTGGGATCAAACACGCATTGGTCAGGCTTGACTTGTAGGCTTTACCACTTAGCTTCCACGACCTCAATAAATTGATATCGTAATTTACTGAAATGCTCTGTTATTTGCTTGAAATAGACATACAGGGCTTTTGTATTGCAGTTTCTATAATTAGTTTTTTTTTAGTATTACTGCTTTCAGAAATATATTGTCGCTTGATTTGTTTAGCTTTTACTTTATTCTGGATCATATAGATTATATTAATAACACTTACTAATCCAGTAATATTGTTTTTCGTGCTTAATGCCTTCTTTCCCCAAGATCAGAGGGCGTACTACAGCCAGAAGGTGAAAAGTTTGCAACTTAGAATAATTTGTATAGCATTTAAATACTCTTTTTTCATCTAAAATAGCATTCAGAATGTTTGTGCTAGACGATATAGGGATATAGCAGTTTGAATGGGAAAAATTGTGTTTGTTTCATATAAATGACTGCAGATATACTGACATAAGTCCATATTGAGGAGGAGAATTTAATGCATATGCTGGTCACTGATGGGTTCGCAAAGAGGTGAAACATCTGAGTAATAAGACACAGTAGTGCCCTCTGTAATTTTGAAGCAAAAGCAGATAATAGAGTTTTCTGTTTTGTGACCTCTATGGCTCAGCACACTTAGCTGTGGACATCTCTTTTACAGGTCCCAGGTGCGAACCCTGATAGTAGGACGTAAAACTGATGTCATGATAATAATTATATAATTTTTGCTGTTTTATGTGTCACTATTAATCCCCATTTGAGTGGGGATGGAGACAGACAGGCTGCAGCTCGGGAATACTGGTTGAATGACCTTCCAAACACCATGCGGTGGGTTCGAACACAGGTTCGTCACATCCTGAATCGAGTGCTCTAACTGCTGCACTACTGCGTTCCCCAATAATATTCATTATATTGTCCACTGTATACTTACACTTATTTATTTTAAGCACTCAGCAGTGGTATGAATCATGAATAAGTGACTCCTTTTTATGCCTTCTTTTGCATAGATCATGGCAGCTCGACCAGACTGAAGGCCCCATGAGAGTTAGAAAGAGACTGACCAGGGGTCGACTACACTTGCATCCTCGCTACCTTCTGGATGAATATGGACAAAAACTTGGTACATTTTTCCCCTTGTTTTGTCTTCTTTCGGTATATTGTTTCCTGTGTAATTTAGTCGTTCCATGTGGGATAGTGTCTTAATTCTCCTAAACTTTGAGAGGTGATAAAGTTGCAGAGATTTTTTGTGTAAATGATTTTGATTAAAGTCATACAACTAGTAGTAAGTATATGAGCTGTTAGATAAGTAGACAGTGTTTCATTATTACTTTATTTCATATTTTCCTTATACAGTCCCACCAGTATTCTTTTGACTGTATAAACTAGTATTTTTTAGTTAAACTAGCAGATTGAATAGATGTATGGCTTTTAGAAAATTTTGGATTCTATCTAATTAAGGAATGACGAGAGAGAGAATTTTCACAAGATTTTTTTTATTGTAAATTGATGCTATAATCTGCTAGGGAACTCGTTATCTCTCATTAATTTTGTCTATTCAGATTGTAACTTGACTCAACAACTTTCTTCATTAGCCTAAATGTTTTTAAAGACCCCATCCCCGTAAATTCTCATACTGCCAATGTATCTGTCATCACATATCCTGTATTCCTTCTCAATAGATATCAGATATAATTCACATTGTCAATTTCCTTAACAGCTTAACCTTTATTCATCAATCAATCTCCAGATTTTTAATTCAGTGCTCTTCAGGGAATATTTCCCTTAAATATATTTATATAACTAAGTCTTCAGTAGTTCGTATTCTGAAGTTTCTCTCCTTGAACAGCAATTTTGCAAATTTTTTGGAGGCTTGATATTATTTTAATTATGTACTTCCCACCTGACAGTATATACAGTACCTACAATATATAAATTTGTCTCAAAAGCAGAGAAGGAGTACCAGCCAACGCCTTTGGAAGCTGTTCTGAAAGGATCTGAAACGGAATCGGCCATGGCAGTTTTAATTGAAAGACTTAATTTGAGTGAGCGAATTATTCACATGAGCAGTGCCACGGTGATATCCCCAGGCATGGAGCAGAGAGGTGAAATACTGATTAGCCGGACTGCCATGTACTTCATCGGAGAGCAAGTTACTGTGGATATGAATCAGGTGAGCTATTTTTATAATCCTTTTATATGTGATGATCTGGTTGTACGTCACGGACTCCCTTTTTCTATTGAGGGCTAGGACGTTGCCCTCTTTCGAATGACTCTGGTTTTGGCAGTTGTGTCTGTTACCCTGAGACCGTGGCAGATCTTGAACTGACAACCTGATGAATCAAAGTTGCCTGCGCTATCAACCTAGCTGCAGCAGCAGCTGTATTTCCTTTTTTTATGTGAAAAGGCTGATTTAATAGAATTGG
>JAXCGZ010023881.1:0-5000 GCA_037179515.1 Halocaridina rubra
CAACTTCAGGAGACAGAAAATGAGAGAGATCTAGGAGTAAACATATTGGCAGATTTGTCTCCAGAAATACATATAAATGGCGTAGTAAGGGCAGCATATGCATTCTTATCAAATGTAAGGGTAGCCTTCAGGCACATGGACAAGGAAATGTTCAGAAATATTTATGTAACCTATGTGAGGCCAAAACTCGAATATGCAGCCCCCTTTTGGAATCCGCACTTGAAAAAGCACATAGCTAAGCTTGAAAAAGTTCAAAGACATGCCACGAAACTGGTGCCAGAAATACGCAATCTCGGTTATGATGAGAGGCTGAGGGAATTAGACTTGCCATCACTCGAAGCTAGAAGAGTAAGGGGGGATATGGTGACAGTCTTTAAATTCCTTCATGGTTATGATAGAGTGGATAGGGATCGATATTTCGATATGGCTGGCTCTAGAACTAGAGGTCATAGTTTGAAGCTTCGGAAGAAAACTTGTTTGCAGGATGTAAGGAAATACTTTTTCAGTGTAAGAGTAGTTGATAATTGGAATTCGCTAAGCGAGGAGGTAGTTAATGCTACCTCAATCCATAGTTTTAAGGACAGGTATGATAAGTATCACTAAGTCTAAAAATGGAACCGATCAGGAGACGGGAAGATACGAGCTTTGGGCTCTTTCCCGTAAGCACAATTAGGTAATCACAATTAGGTAATCACACAAGTACATACACATATACATATTACATATATAAATATATGCATACATACATACATACATACATACATACATACATACATACATACATACATACATACATACATACATACATACATACATACATACATACATACATGCTTTCATATCATACATACATACATACATACATACATACATACATACATACATACATACATGCGTACATACATGCATACGTACATACATACATACTTACATACATACATACATGTTTATATACATACATACATAACAGATATTTGGATAGATCGATAGACAGAGTTATATAAAGTCAAATAATTGGATAATGGTTTTGGTTGGAGAAAAGCAGCTAAGTCTGTGTGAAATGTCCCTATTAAATTAAATTCAGAGAAGGTCTTTAGGACTTCCCTCAAAGACAACGACAGGAAATACTACATTCCCCTTGAAACATGTGTCGTTGTAGAATAATTTCATTTATTTGAAACTATGTCATCAATGTCCCTCAGGAATATGCCTCTGTAGAGAGATGTATAACAGCAAAGTCTTATAATGGATTCTGTTCACAGTAACGTATTATTATTGTTTGAGCTTCTGAGATTTTGGACTCTTGACTTTGCGTTTGTTGCTTTTATGTGAGGCAAAGTAACAAATAGGCCTTGTTATAAATAAATTACTGAATACTTATTAGTTTGCTATTGTAGAGCTATTGAGAAGGATAAGGGAATTATATGGTATGTTGGACCTTTCAGGTGTTGGATGAATTGATTACAATGATTATATTTACTTAATTCTTAAGGAAGTAAAGTTCTTTTTTTTTGCTTGCTATCATGCCTTTAGACAAAGAGGAAAATATGTATATAGGCGTTGTTTTTTCTAATCAATTATTAATTTTTGGAGTCGCATTGAACTCTCTGTATGTGAGAGATAATTTTGCTTAAATGGTGTTGTAAGTGTTTAAATTTCTAAAAATTTTATTTGTTTCCACTATATATATATATATATATATATATATATATATATATATATATATATATATATATATATATATATATATATATATATATATATATATATATATATAATATATATATATATATATATATCATAGCTTTCTATATTGATTTAGCCAATATGAAAAAAAAATTACTTTATATAAATATAGAACACTCAGATTCTCTAATCTTTCTTGTCTTGTGATAATGCATAAGGCAACCTCTTGTGGCTTTACATTCGAAATACAATACTCAAAATCCTTGAGCTATTTTCATTTTGTTAATGCATGACTTTTTTTTCTTTTTATGAGAGTGACACTGGGACAGACAAAATCTGTACTAATCAATAAAGGCCCAGAACCGAGAAAACACCAAGACGATGGAAAAGAAAAAGGCTAAGGACTAGGCCGAGATGAGGTAATATTACACAAAGGAAAACGACAGACAGAAAATACAGTCAAAGTATAGAGGACCCCTAGATATGGAGGACTAGGCCCTGAGATGACGATAGATCTGCTTTTTGCAGAATGATAAGTCATAAGAAATAGGAAAGACGGAAGGAATATGAGAGTTCCAGCGAGCTACAAATCTCCATACAGTACCTGTGAGATGAGGCCTCTTGGCGAGTGTTATGCGGCCTCGGCAGTGGGGGAGGGATGCAACTCGCCAACTCATCAGAGCAGCAATGGAAGCAGTAGCGATAGAAAAGAGCAAGGGAAGATACCTTAATGAGTCTGACCGCCATGTTATTGTCAAGGAGATATGTATGAAAAGAAGTACCCCAGATGTGTGAGCAGTATTCTAAGCATTGACGGAAAATACCATTTTAAATTTTAAGTAGCTGTAAAGAGGAAAAGTAATGACGGAAACGAAAAAACTCCCAATTTTTTGGATGAAGATTTAGAAATTTGGATTTTATGATGCCTGCAAGACAAGTTAGTGGCTATATGGACTCTTAATATGTTACAAGTTAGAGGCTATAAGAATTCCTAAGATGTTGATAGAATTAAGAGGGTAAATTTCGTTAGTTTCGAAGAAATAGGGTTGTCAGGAAGAGAAGAATACAAAGAAATAGACAGAAACTCTGTCTTGGAGGCATTGAATTTAACTAGATTTTGAGTGCTCCACTCAGATACCCTCTGCAAATCGGAGTTGAGAGTAGATGAAAGAGTGATACAAGACTGGTTGCGAGTAGCAGATGAAGGCTGTGAAGAAAAGTCAGAGGAAAAGTGAATGGTAGAATCATCAGCAAAGGCATGAAGAAGAGAGAAAGATGGGGACTGTAGAAGATCATTGATGAAGAGAAGGAACAGAGTAGGTTAAAGAACAGAGCACTTTGGAACACCACTGGTAACAGAGAAAGGGCTAGATGTCACGTCATTAACAACTACAGATATAAAGCAGTCAGAAAGAAAACTGGAAATCAGACAACAGAAAGAAGGGGTAAAGCCATAGGCAGGGAGTTTGGCCAACAGAGCCTTGTGACCGACTCTGTCAAAAGCCTTAGAGATATCAAGGGTAACGACAAAGGATTCCCCAAAGTTCCTCAGAAAAGATGACCATACATGAGAAAGATAGGACAGAAGGTCACCAGTGGATCTTGCCTTGCAGAACCTGTACTGGTTATCGGAGATAAGTGAGTTAGATTCAAGGAGTTTCAGGAAGTGAGCATTTAACAAAGTTTCAACAACTTTAGCAAAAGAAGAGATTAGGGCAATAGGTCGGTAGTTTGAAGGACTAGAGCGATCACACTTCTTAGGTAATGCATGCTTCCAAGATAAATGATATATACTGGTTGACAGTATGAGGCGATAAAGACGTCATAGCACGGGAGCCAGTTCATCTGCAAACTCCTTAAGGAGACTTGCAGGGATACCATTGGGACCAGATGCCTTGTTTGTCTTCAGCAAGCGAAGAATCTTATGAACTTTGCTTGAAGAAAGGATACGGGATGGCATAGGGTTAGAGAGGAGTAAAGATTGAGGAACAGGTGAGCTGGAATCATTTATAGAAGAGTTGGCAGAAAAATGAGAGCCAAAGAGAGTGGCTTTGTCAGTGGGAGAGCAAGCTATAGAACCATCAGAATGAATTAGAGGAGGGGGAACTTGAGTTACAGAAATTTTTGGAGAGGTTTTTGGTTAAGGACCAGAAGCATTTGTCAGTTGGAGAGGATTTAAGGTCATCAACTTTCATTCTTATAAAGGAAGCCTTAGACCTTCGAATCTGAGCAGTACAGCGATTCCTAGCAACAATAAAAGCAGAGTGAGTTAAATAGGAAGGAGAGGCTTGGTAAGATCGGTGTGCCCTATTGCTGGCCTGGATAGCCATGGGGCAGGGGCGGTGAAATCAAGGCTTAGGGGTAGAGAAAGTTTTTGTAGAAGAGGGGATGTACACCTCCATTCCCGAAGTCATGATCTCGGCAACTTTTAGAGCTACCTGATCAGGGTTGCGGGACTGAAAGCAGCAGTCCTCCCAAGGTAAGTCAAAGAGGAATTTACGCATATTATCATGTTGGGTATGTTCAAAGTGCCAAAGGTGTTGCTGAGTAGGAGGGATTAGTGGAGGGGGAGTGAAAATGGAAGAGATTGAGATCAGTGAGTGGCCGGATTTTCCAAGAGGGGAAAGCCCAGAATAGGAGTAGTTTGAAGGGTTAGAAGTAAGCAATAGGTGAAGAATGTTTGCTGCATGTTCGTGACGATCAGGAACATGGGTAGGATGATTGATAATTTACTCCAGATCGTGAGCATATAGTATCCATTAAAATGACAAGTGTCATAGATTTGAGCTTTTCTCTACTGTGCTCAAATCACTTTGTTCAATATTTTTATGAAGGAGCAATCGAACTTAGTGTAATTGACAATTTTCTGAAATCATTAAAATTTTATCAGCTTTTTTTTATTTTGTTGAAAGAGGTCGTCAGTTTTGGCACTTAAATCCCTTGGAATCTCGGAAGTGAAAGAGATTTTTACATATTCTCCTTGAATTTAATTTTTTTACAACTATGTATTTGCAATTACGTAAAATAACTCTAGCAGGATCTAGAGGTATATCCATTGAAAATATTCAATATGATGCACAATTTAGAAATATTCCAGAGGACATACGTATATCTATATGCGGTTTATATTTGTGCGCTTGTGCGTGAATGTGTGTGAATGAATGTGAAATATTGTGTTGAAATATCATCGATAATACAGGACCACTCATTATTTGCTCTTGATAATTTTTGTATACTTAATTGTTACATGTGCTTTTAAAACATACTAAACTCCGTGACAGTAAATAAATATGTACCAAAAATAAAAATGGAAT
>JAXCGZ010023881.1:7500-22606 GCA_037179515.1 Halocaridina rubra
ATATATATATATATATATATATATATATATATATATATATATATATATATATATATATATATATATATATATATATATATATATATATATATATATATATATATATATATATATATATATATATATATATATATATATATATATATATATATATATATATATATATATATATATATATATATATATATATATATATATATATATATATATATATATATATATATATATATATATATATATATATATATATATATATATATATATATATATATATATATATATATATATATATATATATATATATATATATATATATATATATATATATATATATATATATATATATATATATATATATATATATATATATATATATATATATATATATATATATATATATATATATATATATATATATATATATATATATATATATATATATATATATATATATATATATATATATATATATATATATATATATATATATATATATATATATATATATATATATATATATATATATATATATATATATATATATATATATATATATATATATATATATATATATATATATATATATATATATATATATATATATATATATATATATATATATATATATATATATATATATATATATATATATATATATATATATATATATATATATATATATATATATATATATATATATATATATATATATATATATATATATATATATATATATATATATATATATATATATATATATATATATATATATATATATATATATATATATATATATATATATATATATATATATATATATATATATATATATATATATATATATATATATATATATATATATATATATATATATATATATATATATATATATATATATATATATATATATATATATATATATATATATATATATATATATATATATATATATATATATATATATATATATATATATATATATATATATATATATATATATATATATATATATATATATATATATATATATATATATATATATATATATATATATATATATATATATATATATATATATATATATATATATATATATATATATATATATATATATATATATATATATATATATATATATATATATATATATATATATATATATATATATATATATATATATATATATATATATATATATATATATATATAAATATATAAATGAAAAGATGGATATAAGAAATTGAAAATGAAGAATACCGGATATAATGACTATCATATTATGTAATACTGAACTCTCGCTGTAATACACTCTATTCCTGTGACTATATATATATATATATAATTATATATATATATATATATATATATATATATATATATATATATATATATATATATATATATGTATATATATGTATATATATGTATATATATATATATATATATATATATATATATATATATATATATATATATATATATATATATATATATATATATATATATATATATATATATATATATATATATATATATATATATATATTTAGGCTGGGATAGGATAGGAGGAGAAAAATGGGGAGGGGATTAAGGATATAAGGGAATTGGAGGGAAAAGCACGAAAATTAAATAAAGTAAGAAATAAAAAAAAGAGGGGCAAACCCTCGTGCTAAGTTTTGATCTGGAATTCAGATTCTATATATATCTGATGCTGAGGCACAGCAGTTTCTTTCATACTCAAAAAGTTAGAGATTATTGCCAACAGAAAGAATGTTGCTTATCATGTAGTATACAAGGAAGGGCATGGATAATTTCAGCATTTGAAACACAAATATAATTACAGTCATTCCTAAGGAGCAAACCTGAACTTCTGAACCGACTTGACATGGGTGAACCTTATTTGTCTTTAGATATCATGTCTGGGCCAAGGGTCATGCTTCCACTACCTTTGCTAAATGTAGAACAGCTACTACTCCATATAACGGGCCTTGGGAGCAAGACTTTGAACCATAAGTAGTTGTACGTAAGGACATACCAGAACATGACACTCGTTTTGTGGGATTTGGATAGCAGAAAGTGTCGCATATTATGGAATTCCATGTGATGGGATTTGAATTCATTGTTCTTCCTAATTCTTTTATAGTTCATATGCCTCACGCACCTAGTATGGATATTGCCAAGTTCCGTACGTCACTTCAGTACAAATGATGCATTAAAATTCTTAAAGGAGAGTTTGTTGATGATTTCAACCAGAAACACAACATTTTTCTTCAATAGACACGTTTCTTTATACAGTCTCTTATCAAATTTACACGAGGATAGGTTCTGAAAATGACCTTGTAAAGCAAATTTCGCGTATTTTAAAGAGTCTATTTCTATATAGAGTAGTGTTAATAGACATAAATATGCTCCACAAACGTGTATAAACACAGTATACCAAAGAAAAAAGCTAAGTATAACACCTTTTACAAGTACATAACCAAGCTGAAACACATATGTACTTTAACATATATTAATATGATATTAAAGATATGCAAATATACAAATAAGCACTGTACAATGAAAAAAAAAATAACTCGCTCTATTATGCAGTAGGCAACAGTCACACTGGGACGTGCGTGGTGGCGGATAGTGGTTGATTTAAGCGGTAGAAGAGGAGGGGAAAGCGGCAGAACTAACCCCTATCTGCAAAACGTAAAGAAAGACAAAATAAAAAGAAAAAAAAAGAAAAGCGACACTAGAAAACTCAATTTTTATTTCATTTTGAAACGCTTGGATTACAGTAACGATATATAAATAAATTAAACACATTTTACTCACTCTATATAATGTGAGCAACTTTCATGGGACAAGCGTGGTGGCCGAGCTAATCCCTAACTGCAAAAATACATAAAGATAACATAAAAAATTAACAAAAGCAAGATTGGAAAACTCATTTTTTTGGTCATTATGCTACGCCTGAATATAATAGTACAGTATTAAAGATATAGCATATAAATCGTAAAACATTTTACAGGTGTACTCACTCTATATAAAATGGGCAACAGGCATACTGGGACGAGTGGTGAGGCATTGAGGAGGTGACTTAAGCGGTATTAAAGGAAGAAGAAAAGGTAGGAGGAAGGGGGAGAGCTAAACCATGGTTGTGGTTGAGGTTCATATTGCTTAAATGGGCTAAGCTGAGGATCATCAGAATCACTTGTTTTGAATGAGAAGTTGGTTTCAAGAGTTGGCTGCCATGCAGTCCTCCTCTTTTCTTTCAAAAGTTCATTGTAGCAGCCAACATCATGAATAACCTTTCTGTACGTCAACCCTGCACGCTCTATATTGGGATTGTGCTTATTCAAAACATCCAAGGCACTCTCTAGATGGTGGAAAAATTGAGTCAATCTCTGCACACTGAGTGTTTTCACAGAGATCCCATGAAGTGCGGCTGCTGGCTGCTTTTCCTCCTCCTCACGCTGTCACTGATTGGAGAATAAAAGAATCTGAATTTTAGATCAAAACTTAACACGAGGGTCTGCCCCTCTCTTCTTTTCTCTTACTTTATTTAATTTTCGTGCTTTTCCCTCCAATTCCCTTATATCCTTAATTCCTTCCCCCTTTTTCCCTCCTATCCTATCCCATCCTAAAAAAACAAAAAACAAAAAACAAAAAAAAACGTTGTCACTGATTTTCCATATCATCCAAATTCTCGGCAGTCAATTCCTCTGTGTGGGAAACTAGCAGGGCATCCACATCCTCCACATCAACGTCGGAGAATCCCACACGTTGTGCAAGCTTAACACAATCAAATCTCATCTTTGAAAGCCAATAATTGAGATAAAAACCCATGAATGAGTTTACAAGCGGCTGGCAAACCTCCTTCCATGATCCATTCAAACACGACTGTGAAACTTCAGCCCAAAAATCCTTCACAAACCACATGGCATGCTTGATTTTGAACTCTTTCCAGTAATATTTAATTGAATACCTCCATACCCCTATCACCGAGAGATCGGGGGCATCAGCTGCTTTTTCAAGGTCGGCAATGCTGACGGTCTTGCAACTGAGGTCTTTACACGAATTCCTAAGGTAATGCGATTGCATAATTTTCATTACCCCCTGGGCCATTATTGAGGGTAGTAAAATTGTAAATTGCTGTAGAAACACAACTTTTATATTCAGGTTAAGATCGGCATTTGATGGTGGATGGGCTTGTGCATTATCCAAAATGAGAAGAATTTTGAAGGGTCTATCCTGACCCTTGCAATAAAATTCTGACTCGCTTGGGATATGCATCAAGAAGTAATCTTTAAAAATACTCCCAGTCATCCATCCTTTCTTATTTGTGTACCAGTGCACCGGAAGTAACTATTTGTAATAACCCTTTAGTGAATGAGGATTTTGCAAGTGATAAATTATTACAAGCTTCAGTTTCATAATAGCATTTTGTTGAATATTTTCAATTTGCATATTATAGGTACTTTTACTTTTTCGATTCGAATTTAGTAAATCAGGTATTTATTTGGAATCGAGGCGTTCGTTGCGTATATCAAAACTTAGCACGAGGGTCTGTCCCTCTCTTTCTTTATCTCTCTATTTAATTTTCGTGCTTTTCCCTCCAATTCCTTATATCCTTAATTCCCTCCCCTTTTTTCCCCTCCTATCCTATCCCATCCTAAAAATAAAAAATAAAAAAATAAAAAAAATATTGGCTCAGGATGTGGAGAAGATATGTATGAATCTTAATTCGCCAACTTCCATCCATCTATACCCACCTCCAAATTGGGACTAATAGAAACGTGTATATATATATATATATATATATATATATATATATATATATATATATATATATATATATATATATATATATATATATATATATATATATATATATATATATATATTTTTTTTTTTTTTTTTTTTTTTCCGGTTTTACGTCACGGACTCCCATGTCTACCAAGGGTTGGGACGTTTGCCTTCTTCAGAAGAACTTGTTTTGGGAGATGTAATTGTTACCCTGAGTGCATGCCCTTGCTAACCCCAGACCGTGACGGGGCACGAACCCTCGACCTGACGCTTCAAAGTCGCGGACGCTACCGCTTCAGCCACGGTGACTACTCTCTATATATATATATATATATATATATATATATATATATATATATATATATATATATATATATATATATATATATATATATATATATATATATATATATATATATATTTTATATATTTATGAATGTGACACCGGGACAGGCAGAAACTGCTCTCATCAATAAAGGCCCCGGCACTAGAAAATACCAAGACGAAGGAAAAGAAAAAAGGTTAAAGACAAGGCAGAGATGAGGCAATGTCACAAAAAGGAAAACGACAGACATAAAAAAACAGTCAAAGTACAGAGGACCCAGAGATATGGAGGACTAGGCTCTGAGAGCACATTGTCTGCACCCTTGATATGTACAACATCTGATATGCACTCGCTAATTAAAGACCAATATCGTTGCTGTCTATCTGACTTGGCTGTATGAGGATTCTTAAATGCAAAAACAAGGGGTTTATGATCAGTAAATAAAACGGTTTCACGTCCTTCAATTACATGTTTAAATTTTAGTACAGCCAGATACGCAGCAAGCAGTTCTCGGTCAAAAGTAGAATAACACCTCTGAGTTTCTGATAATTTCTTTGAAAAGAATTCAATAGGGACAAATGTACCATCCTGAATTTGGTGTAACGCAGCTCCAGCTGCGACTTGGGAACAATCAGTCACCAGATGCAGTGGAGAATTACACTTACTAGTGAAATATGCAATGGTGCAAGCATTGTTAAGTGACTCTTTAGCACTTACAAAGGCAGATTCTGCTTTCGAATTCCATACTAGTTCTTTAGATTTAGGTTGTAATCTAATTAATTCGGTCAAAGGATATACAACATCAGCAAAATGCGGTACCATTTGTCTATAGTAATTGAGCATTTCTATAAACCTACGTAAGGCAGCAGAATCTGTTGGCTTAGGAAAATCAACTATATCTGTCTGTTAATGAGAACCAGGTTTTAAACCATTAGCAGTGATCAAATATCCTAGATATTCTATTTCATTTTTAAAGCATTCACATTTATCAATAGAAATTTTAAGATTATTAGAGCTTAGGATTTCAAATACTATAGACAAGTGTTTCTTGTCCTCTTGTGTATTCTCTGAAAATATCAGAATATCATCCAGGTAAATAAATACAAAATCAAGGTTTCTAAATAAATTGTCCTTCAAACGCTGAAAAGTGGCAGGGGCATTCCGAAGTCCATAAGGCATATATAAATATTGTACAATTCCCATATCCAACAACTGCTTAAATGCTTCCTTGGCGGCAGAATATTTGTCTGGAGCCAACGGACGAGATCTAGCAAATGTCGGAGGAGAACTCCATGTATCTATATAATGAAAAACATTAGAATTCTTGAAAGAATTATTAGCTGTAAGAGGCTTAACACAGGACAAGAGTGAGGGAAAATCTTGGAACAACTGTTGTACAGAATCAGGTAAATAGTTAAAATTATTAATCACATAAGAAACATTATGATTTGCAATATCACCTTTTACAGAACATTGTGTTATATTGTCATGTAAAGTTTTATTCTTACAATCAATAAACAAACCAAAATTGCAAAGAAAATCATTATCTAATAAAGGTGTACATACATCTGCAACAACAAATGTCCAGTTAAATCAACGGCGCAACTGCCGAATATCAAGGTCAAGAATAATTTCACCATAAACTTTTATTGACTCACCAGTGGCCGTAGAAATATTAACTGCTGTTGGCCTTAATAAAATTTCTGAAACATACTTATATGGAATAATGGAGACTGCATCTCCTGTGTCCACAGTGAAGACCAGGTCACTACAACCAATCTTGGCTACAACCTGTAGAAGTGGCAGAACAGAAGTGGCCGTAGCTACAATTTTCTCTTCTGTCTGCTTTATTAGTTTTCCGAACTAGGAAAATTCCGTGCGGGCGACGAGGACCTAGACATTGATGCTGGGGACGGCACTCTAGAAGAATCCTTCATCTGGATATTTTGAGATTTATTCCGCCATTGGCACCACGGCTTGCACGGTAGCACTCCTAGGCCTACAGGTGGATTCTTGGAAATTGATACATACTAGGATGTACTAGCTTGACGAGAAACTGACGACTGATCAACAACATTGATGGGCTTAGTTCTATTATGATTTTGAGGAAATACAACTAGTTCATCTGCAAGCTTGCCTAAAGCTGGTAAATCCATATTTTGCTGAGAGGCTAAAACTGCCAAAATACTACTGGGAACTGCTTGCAAGAATTTATGTTTCACTAGGTCATCTGTTACTCCTAATTTAGAAGCAGTTCTGCGAATTTCTTCTAAATAAACTGAAGGCTTGCCATGCATTTCTGTATTACTTATCAAATCATTGAAAAGTTCAGGCTTGGTCTGTTCAAAAATATTTGTGAGATATGCTTTAATTATATCATAGTCTCTCCTATTTAAAGTGTCTTGGGGAACACGTTCTACAACAGCAGGGGGCAAGGCAGATAACACATGGAAAAATTTTGTTTCACTGGATTTCACATTAGCTAAGCCAAATTGAGCTTCAAAAATAGAAAACCACCCTGAAACGCAGTTGTCCATGAATGCAGGGGCTTTCACTGCTATGTGCTTGACAGCACAAGACTTATCATCATCAGAATCGGGCATTGTTTATGACAGCTTGTCTTGGAGTACAAATACTGAAAGAAACCTGGGCCTTGCCTACCGGTATGATGCTGAAGAAATTTTGTCACTTAGGCCTATCTTGTCAATTACAAATATCTTGTCACTCCAAAGGTCAGCACTAGTAGTTCAATGTTGACAAGATATCAAGATTACCACAATATCTGTGGTGACTATTCCCAGAATGCCTGCTTTCACCTGGTCAATGAATAGTCTACTCTCAGTTTTTTGCAGGCTACCGTACACAAAAATATTTACTTCACCAACTTCAAATAAAGTTGGGCTAAAACTTACTGGCTTATAATTAAATATAAGACAAACTGTACGGTACTAAAGGGGAAGGGCATGAGTTACTTTTGCTTAATAGTTAGTGGAGAACTCCCACTGGTTAATAACTCAAATACACTAAATAATATTAACTGAACACTGCATAAATCCAGGCTTAAATGAAAGACTCATCGATAAAATATAAAAATATATTGAAAAAAGTTAATATTATAATGGAGCAATATTTCAGCTTAAAAGAAAAGGATAAATTTTACTTCAGTTTAGGCAGCAATAAGGTAAATTTTACAAAAATAACAAAGAGTTATAGCTCCAGGCACGACTGCTGGACACATCAAAATAAACAACACTTAATATCAAAATAATAACTGTTCAAAATCCAAAAACTTTATGCAATATTGAAACACAGTCACTGCTCTACTAAATTCGACAGCACTAGTCCAAGGGGCGAAATGGGAGGCTCATAAATTTACACGAATTTTACGAGTCTCTAACAATAGCTCATCACCTGGTGCCGTCCTCAGAGAGAGTCCTCGTCCATTCTGTAAACAAAGCAGACGAGCATCACATTCTAAAATAAAAGGATATAATTTTATCATATTATACATAATTAAGGATTTCCTAAGATTTAGATTAACTTTACAAACAAATCCCATTTATTCATGAGAAAATGATTAAATTAATGACAAAATAAATAATAGTTATAATATAGTCTCTCAAATGAATATATTAATTTAGGTAGATGCAATATTACTTATGGTATTACAATAAAACACACACAAGGTATAACTAATGAAACTGTGGGTGATAGACAGATCACCACACTCTCCCCCCAAAAAGGGTAGGAAGCTAAATAAATCACATGTACAAACATAATAAAGCATAGAACAAAAACAGAAAATTCAAAGGCATAATTGACAACTCTATCCTACTCCAACTGAATTGAAGGGTCTAACAAAGCTGGCTCTTTCCTCTGGTAAAGGAGGGGGAACTGGTTGAGAGATCGTCTTGCCAACTGCCTTTTTGCACAAAATACATGGTTTTAATATTTTCATCACAATAACTCTACCTTTAGAGATCCAAAACTGTTTCCTAAGTCCTGACAACATTTGTCCTAATCAACAATGATGATGTTGAATATGATAATGAACTATTATAAGTTTGGTCAATGGATGTTTGGCAGGTAAGTAAATTGGAAATTGTGCTTCAGGAGATAAATCTGAATTCTGTAATCTACTGCCACAACAAATTGTCTGATCCTCGTTCAAATGTAAATCTAATTGTTTGACTAAATTAATGAGTTCTGAAGCTGGTTTAGCACTTTGCTCAGGTCCTTTCAAAAATGAAAATAAAGTAGGACAACTTTGTAACTGGGCTAATCTAATACAAGCATGAAGAGTATTCAACCTGAACTTGTCGTGGAAATAATGATTACAGAACTGCTTTACATATAACATGATTATCATAACTTTAGTAAGAGATGAATTTTTACTCATCTCAAAATGAGGAAGTATGGGTTCATTAACAATAGGTTCGGTTAAAATCTCATACACTACTGTAGAATTAACAATGAACTCTTTCTGTTGTGGATATTCTGATGGATTAAGCAAAAATGAAGGTCCATGTCTCCACATGACATTGCTATTCAACTTTGATACACTAACACCTCTGGTCAATATATCTGCGGGATTCTCTCTAAATGGGACATGTAAAATGTTCAAATCAAACTTAGATCGCAAATTGCGAATTTCACACACTCTGTTTCTCACAAAAACATCTGATGATGAATCATGATACACCCAATTAATGGCAACTTCACTGTCACACCATATAGTGCAACCTTTGAATGCTAATTTCTCATTAGACAAGAGTGTCTGAGCCAATGCTGAGGCTAAAGTAAGTGAGAGTAACTCTAACTTAGGAATGGTGAGTGGAGGATTTGGTGATGCTCTTACTTTACTCATAATAATATCACTAGATTTGCTTCTTAAGTCCACAGCATATGCAACTAATCCATAAGCTACTTTAGATGAATCACAAAATATGTGCAAATCTGATACACCAGAGACAATTACAAATCTAGGAAATTGAATGGTTGACATCTGATTCAAATCTCTGCAAATAACTGAAAATTCTTGTACTAAAGGTTCTGGCAAAGGTTCATCCCAAGAACACTTACTTCTCCATAATTTTGAAATGAATAACTTTCCCTTGATCAAGATTGGTGATAACAATCCTAAAGGATCAAATACACTAGTAATTACAGATACAACTGATCTGTTGGTGATTTGATGATGCACCCACTCCTCCTTGCACACTTTCTTACTGGAGTACAATTTGATTTCATCGTTTACAACATTCCAAGAAATTCCTAAAACATTGACATTATTCAGATCCAATTGGTCATGATTAACACCTACTTCATCATTAAATTTTACATCATTACTCACCCAACCTTGTAATGGCATAGAGGCTTCAGCTAAAATAGAATTTACTATGGGATACTCTGTTTTTAACTGTTCAGAGTCTGAATAGGTACAAACAAAGTTATCTACATAGAAATGAGAGATCAGAGACTTAGCTACTGGATGTGAATATGTCTCCAAGTGATATGTGAGTGTTTTCTGAAGCAAAAAGGGAGATGATTTTGTACCAAAGAGTACTACTTTAAATCTATAGTAAGTACCCTCTGAAGTGTTTCATCCTCGAACATCAAGAATCTACAGAAATCTCTGCAGTTTGGCAAAATACCTATACGTAGGAAGGCTTTGGAAATGTCTGATACAGCAGCTATAGGGTTAGTACGAAATTCAATGAGTGAATCAACAAGTTTATGGATTAAGCTTGGGCCTGTTAGTAAGCAATCATTCAGACTCTTTGATTTCGAATCAGCTCTACTAGAAGCATTAAACACTACTCTAATAGGAGTGGTAGGAGAATTCTTGTAGACTGGATGATGAGGCAAGTAATGAGTCAACCCATCTGTAACTGTAGGGTTATAAATTTTCTCAATGAATCCCAATTCAATGTACTCATTAAAAATCTCTGAGTATTGTCCATAAAGTTCTGGACGAGTTGCAAAGGATTTAGCTAGTGACATGAGCTGACCATAAGCGCTTCTATAGTAGTTGCTGGTCTCTCAGGGCCCTTAAAGGGTAATTCCACAAAATACTGATTGTCTGCCTTCTGGCAAGTGGACTCAAAATGACTCACTGATTGTACTTCCTCAGGTGTTAAAGTTTCATTCTTAATACCAATAACATCTAAATTCCAAAGGTTCTGAACTTCGGTCTCAAGGGTTTGTACTCCTACACGAGCACAAAGCACATGTTGCCCATTAACTGTGTTAACTGTCTGAGAACTAATTACCCACTTTGGCATAGGTCCAAACATAATCAGACCTTCTGGACTAGACAAAAGTGTAATTCCAGAATAGAAAGTATGGTTGGTCACAAATCTAGAATAGTAATCTGCACCAATTACCATACTTATGTCACTAATCACATCAGACTCAATGTTACGATCTGCAAGTTTGATCCCCTTTTTTGTGAGTGTTTCTGCAACACTAGCAATGCCAGGTACATATAACGTAGTGTTAACCTTATCATAGACGACAGCATAAATCGAAATACGTTGTGTACCAATGCATACTACAACTCGAACGACGTCACACAAAATGTTTTCGGCTTGATTACCAAATGAAGTCAGTTTAAGTGAGATACGAAACACTGGATTGAGTTTAAGGCGCTTTACTACTGCAGAATGAATGAAAGACCGTTGAGCACCGGTATCTAAAAACATCCTAACTGTTTCACGTACCCCAGTACCAGAAATCTTAACAATTGCTGTAGGAAGTGCTACTGAAGGAAGTGGAACCTTATTAGTCTGGACATCTGTTTGAACAGAATTAGCGACACTGTCATCTCTTCCTGACAGGATTCTAAACTTATCATCCACTACTACTTGATTAGTGGGAATGCTACTGTTAAGGTTAGTTCCATTATTAATAACTGTTGGGGCATTAGACGCAACTGACACTTGATTAACTGCAGTACTACGGTTGGTTAGTTTCATGCAGAGAAAGGTATGATGTTTGCCATCACAATTTCTACACTCAGCCGTCTCTCTACACTGTGAGGCTCTATGGCCTTTCTGCATACACACAAAACATAGTTCTAACTCTCTAACTCTGTTCTTCCTGGCTTCATGAGTTGCGTAATTAGAACAAATCTTAGTATTATGAATATCCTTACAAAAAAGACAAGGTTTGTTCCAAGTACTTGAATTGCTAGATGACGAATTAGACTTATTTTGAGTCTGGGACACAACTACTTGTTTAGGTACTGTACTAAACCTATGATTAGAATTTGTACTAGAATTCTGACTAGTTACTACTTTAGTTTTGAAATGTGCATCAGAATGTGAACCTTGCTTATTCCTAGACTGATCAGAGAGAATACGAGAACATTCCATGACCTTGATAAGGTGTCCAATACCATCCTTCATTTGTGTAATAGTCAAAGTATAAGTACTGTACTTATTAAAAAGGTACTCTAAAGTTTTAGGACTAAGTTTCTTAGCAATTATGTCTTTTATTAGGTAGTCATCACAAGGTACTTGGGTTACACCCTCTATTTGCATCAAAAAACGTTGAAATGTTAAGTGAAATTCAGTCAACTCAGTTAAATTATGTTCAGGGGGTTTGATGTTCATAAAATCTAAATGTAATTGTTGCAACAATAGGTCATTGTCGGCAAAGCTTTTTCTCAACAAACTTAATGCTATACTGTAA
This sequence comes from Halocaridina rubra, assembly GCA_037179515.1. Classification (NCBI taxonomy): domain Eukaryota; kingdom Metazoa; phylum Arthropoda; class Malacostraca; order Decapoda; family Atyidae; genus Halocaridina; species Halocaridina rubra. The sequence goes on from JAXCGZ010023881.1 coordinate 20,315, forward strand.
TTACCACTAGTTATGGGAAAACCTTCAATGGTTCTATAAGCTTTACCTCTCAAATAAGATCTGAGCATGCTAAATTTCAATACTGGGTCAATGTCTTGACGACTATCAATTAAACTACTAAAGGAATCCCAAAAACAATTCCACTGACTCAACTGACGATCAAATTCAGGAATCTTAATCTCAGGCATCTTAGAGTGTGGAAGGGGTCTAGCAGGTACTACTGTCTGACTAGGAGCTTGACTAGTTGTAGCTTGTGCTTGACTACTTTATAGGCATTACATTTCAGAGTTCTGTGCTCTCTAGAAACTTGGCTAAGCTGGGTACTATCAATAGCATCTTGACTAGCTGTCCAATGTACATCAATGGACTCGTACAACTTTGTAAGTTCTGCTTCTGAAAACTGTAACGACCGTAAGGATGGTGGAGGAGATGCTTTAAGGTCATGTTCTATAGAACTGAGCATATCTGTCAGATCATCGGTTACAACCTTGTAAAGTTCAAACGCTTTACTTTCAGCAATTGTTGGTAAAGACATCTTGCTGGATTAATCTTTACCTTATACAAATCACAATAATTTTGGCTAGGTGGCCAAACTAAACTAATACCAAAATTCACTAGGATTATAATATTTATATCCTAGGTACACTTGATTACACATGCATATATTCAAATAGCTAATATAAACCTTCCCTTGGACTAAAGAATTCAACATCAGCAGTGATATCACAAAAAATATGCCATGGATTTATGCGCAGTGTTTTAATATCAAAGTTCAAAAACAATACCAACGGTAGCCTATTCCAAATTCCATTCAGTAAATGTAGTAAAGTATGCTAGCTAGGCTAGGCACCATCCGGTTCGAAGGACCAGAAAAAACTAGAATATGTGGTGACTATTCCCAGAATGCCTGCTTTCACCTGGTCAATGAATAATCTACTCTCAGTTTTTTGCAGGCTACCGTACACAAAAATATTTACTCCACCAACTTCAAATAAAGTTGGGCTAAAACTTACTGGCTTATAATTAAATATAAGACAAACTTTACGGTACTAAAGTGGAAGGGCATGAGTTACGTTTGCTTAATAATTAGTGGAGAACTCCCACTGGTTAATGACACAAATACACTAAATAATATTAACTGAACACTGCTTAAATCCAGGCTTAAATGACAGACTGATCGATAAAATATACAAATATATTGAAAAAAAGTTAATATTATAATGGAGTAATATTTCAGCTTAAAAGAAAAGGATAAATTTTACTTTAGCTTAGACAGCAATAAGGTAAATTTTACAAAAATAACAAAGAGTTATAGCTCCAGTCACGACTGCTGGACACATCAAAATAAACAACACTTAATATCAAAATAATAATTGTTCAATATCCAAAAACTTCATGCAATATTGAAACACAGTCACTGCTCTACCAAATTCGACAGCACTAGTCCATGGGGCGAAATGGGAATGGGAGGCTCATAAATTTACACGAATCTTACGAGTCTCTAACAATAGCTCATCACCTGGTGCCGTCCTCAGAGAGAGTCCTCGTCCGTTCTGTAAACAAAGCACACGAGCATCACATTCTAAAATAAAAGGATATAATTTTATCATATTATACATAATTAAGGATTTCCAAAGATTTAGATTAACTTTACAAACAAATCCCATTTATTCATGAGAAAATGATTAAATTAATGACAAAATAAATAATAGTTATAATATAGTCTCTCAAATGAATATATTCATGTAGGTAGATGCAATATTACTTATGGTATTACAATAAAACACACACAAGGTATAACTAATGAAACTGTGGGTGATAGACAGATCACCACAATATCATTTAAGGTATCTAAATAGGCAAAATTCATTAATTTTCAAGCAATTTTATGTATCGAAAATGAACAGACCAAACGTATCACATTAGACGAAAAGGCGGCAATACAGAGTCAGTGTTGCCATAAAGCAGAGTTGAATAATAACTCTCATACTAATAACATTATTAATTTGCAAAATTATATTGAATATTACTTTAAGAAAGTAAATACTTATCTAAAGAAAGAAAATCAATCATATTATTAAAAAAATATATGTGGAAATTTTACTAGAAAACACTAAATCTAATAGCAAAATGTAACCTGGATATAAGGAAGAAAAATTTTAAAACCAAAACAACGTACAGTTCGTTACGACAAAAAGAAGCAAAATTAAGAGATCAGTTTAGAACAACAACAAAATTATTAATAAATAAAGTGAAAATATATATATATATATATCAATCAATAAATAAATT
>JAXCGZ010023882.1:5000-7500 GCA_037179515.1 Halocaridina rubra
TTTTAGAGAAAGGTAGGGAAACTTTTGGGGCTTTTATGGACTTAGAGAAAGCGTATGCCAGGATAGATAGAAAGGGGTTATGGAGTGTGTTGTGACAGTAAGGAATTAGTGAAAGTTTGTTGAATGCGGGGAAGAGTTTTTAGATGAATAGTAGAGCATGTGTGAGAGTTGGGAATGGTATGAGTTTTGGGTTTGAGGTGAATGTAGGGTTACGTAAAGGTTATGTAATGTCACCATGGTTGTTTAATGTGTATATGGATGGAGTTGTAAGGGAAGTAAATGGAAGAGTATAAGACAGAGGATTGGAACTAGTGGGTGAAGATGGAAGGTTGTAGGAATTGAATCAGTTGCTATTTGCGGATGCTACTGTACTGGTGGCTGATATTGAGAATGAATTGAATCATTTGGTGACTGACATTGTTAGTGTGTGTGAACGAAGGATGTTGCTGGCGAATATTGGTAAAAGTAAAGTCATGAGATGCACGAGGAGTGTTAATGTTAGCAGATTGAATGTAGGAGTGAATGGGGAGTTGCTTGAAGAAGTTGAGAGTTTTAAGAGTCTGGGGTCGCATGTATCAAGGAGTAGACGATTGGATATAGAGGTAAATCACAGAGTGAAGAAAGCAAGTAAAAGTCTAGGTGGCTTGAAAAGTGTAATGAAATATAGATATTTGGATATGAATGCAAAGAGAATGATATATGACGATGTGATTGTGCCAACAGCATTGTATGGAGCAGAGACTTGGAATGGAAGAGAGGATGAAAAGAACAGGTTGAATGTAATGAAGATCAGGTGTTTGAGAGGCATGATTGGTGTATCTAGAATAGATTGAGTAAGAAATGAGGATGTCAGGCAGAGAACGGGTGTTGGAATGAAGCTGTTGGATATGTTAGATCAGATGGTATTGAGTTAGTTTGGACACATGGAAAGGATGAGTAATGAATGAATAGTGAAGAGACTGTGGAATGCAGAAGTGATTGGAGTTATATCAAGAGGGAGACCTAGAATAAGATGGATGGATGGCGTGAAAATAGCACTGAATGCACATGGAATGGCAGTGGAACAGGGAAGAACGTGTATAAGAGATAGGAATGAGTCAAGGAAGATTGTGCATAGATGACGTGGGCCAAAGGGATTTCTCACACCTGCTGGCTCTGTGAACTGTCATGGACGGGTGTGAGGGGATTTGCATTGTGATGAAGCGGTGGGGGTAAATCAGCTGCGGATGTCGGGTCTCACTGTAGAATATCCTTGCACGCCTACCTTGTAGATGACCCAAGCAGGGTGGAAAGGGGGGGGGAGATGTGGCAACCCTTTATCCCCAAGGAGCTGAGAGGAGCGGTTGAGGTATGTGTGGGTCATGGTGAATGTGCATGTCTTGGTTCAGCCACCCCCCTTACATGGGGAATGAGGCATGTGTATATACAGTATATATGTATGTATGTATGTATGTATGTAAGTATGTATGTATGTATGTATGTATCATTATTATTATTATTATTATTATTATTATTATTATTATTATTATTATTATTATTATTTTTATTTGTATTATTATTATTATTATTATTATTATTATTATTATTATTATTATTATTATTATTATTATTATTATTATTATTATTATTATTATTATTATTATTATTATTATTATTATTATTATTATTATTATTATTATTATTATTATTATTATTATTATTATTATTATTATTATTATTATTATTATTATTATTATTATTATTATTATTATTATTATTATTATTATTATTATTATTATTATTATTATTATTATTATTATTATTATTATTATTATTATTATTATTATTATTATTATTATTATTATTATTATTATTATTATTATTATTATTATTATTATTATTATTATTATTATTATTATTATTATTATTATTATTATTATTATTATTATTATTATTATTATTATTATTATAATTATTATTATCATTATTATTATTATTATGATTATTATAATTATTATTATTATTATTATTATTATTATTATTATTATTATTATTATTATTATTATTATTATTATTATTATTATTATTATTATTATTATTATTATTATTATTATTATTATTATTATTATTATTATTATTATTATTATTATTATTATTATTATTATTATTATTATTATTATTATTATTATTATTATTATTATTATTATTATTATTATTATTATTATTATTATTATTATTATTATTATTATTATTATTATTATTATTATTATTATTATTATTATTATTGTGGTAGGAGTGGGATTACATCAGGGGCCAGCACTTAATCCATTCATCTGCAAGGTGGTGATGGATGTAATGACCAAAGATGTGAGAGAAGCAGTGCCATGGTGCATATTATATGCTGATGACATTGTATTGTGTGCAGAGAGGAGGGAGGATTTGGAGAAGTTGGAGGGATGGAGAGCAGCACTTGAGGAGAGAAGAATGAGGATAAGCAGGTCAAAGGCCGGATATATGTGTG
>JAXCGZ010023882.1:17500-22564 GCA_037179515.1 Halocaridina rubra
ATCCAAACAGACAGACTGATTTTATAAATTTATATTTATTTTGCTTTTTAACATTGCACATGAAACCCGATTACCATTGGCTCGATTATTGAAATGAATGAATTATAGGCTGCACACGAAAATTTTCGCGATAGAGACGTTGCGGATAAGAATTTTTTTTTATTTTCAATATTGATTATGGTAAACAATATTTCAGGAAATCTACATGAGATTATGTGGTAACAGACTTAAGAAATTTTGCATGACGAGAAGACGTGTTATTTAGAATTTAATTCATTTGCGTGATAAGATTGAGTTTAAAGCATTCGTATTTATATATCCGTTAAAGGGTGATACTTGTTAGGAATTGTTTATATATTCTTGGGATTTAGGAATTGGGAGAAAGCATATTAAGTATTTTGCTTATAATTGTGTTTTATATTCAAGCATTGACTGCTCCTAGATTGGGAAGAAAAACTTTGGTGTCATTTATCGAGCCTAGGCTAAGCCTTTCATGTGTCTGAGTTGTCACTTGAAAATAAATTTTCTCATTACTAGTAGAAATGTGTAATCTGGATGCCTAGTAAGCTGTTAGCTTATCGTTGGTGTATTTTGAATAGGATCTGTGTCCTTTTGGTAACACTCCAGAATTTTACTTACGACATTTTATTTGTGGGTACTGCCATATACGCGCTCATACGCAGGCACGACCGCTATACTGTACTTGTTTGTACTCTCAGGCACTGGGTGCTAGTCGGTAAAATTCGTTGTTGCTCATTCTTTTCATTTGCACCATAACAGCAGGTACTGCCACGTATTGCTGTTAAGCAAACACGACTGCCATTCTGTATTGCCAGTGTTTCATGCACTGTTTTGTAACATTTTGCTGCTGTTGCACTTGATTGTATTTTGAGTCACTTTTATGGTGAGGTTTTGAGATCACTTTTACGTTTAAGTTTGAACTGTGGTGTTGAATTTTTTTCTTCTCCTTGGTGTTGTGTGGTTCCTTCATTTTTTTTCTACAATTGTAGAGATTTGTTTTTGTGTGTGGTTGTTTTGGCACTTCGTTATTGACTGTTTAGGAAACCACCATGGAAACCAGGCAGTCACAGGAAACAAACATGGAAACCATCGAAACATTCGATGAGGAGCGTTACCTGGACATACTGATTGCTAGGGGTGAGAGATACGGTCTTCCCCCAGGGCAGAAGCACTTCGAATGGGATCATGAGAAGATGGTTGAACGCCGAGATAAGCTGGAGAAGAGAGCAAGTGATGAGGCACAAGCACAACGTGATGAGGCACAAGCACAACGTGAACATGAGCTTGAGCTTGCTCGGCTTCGATTGGGATCCCCAGACAGTGGTCTTTCAGCCGGAAATGAAAACCAGCCTCGTGAGAGGCCCTCCCAAATACCGAAATACGAAGACGATGGCAAGCAACCGCTTGATACTTACATCCGCTCTTTTGAAAGTCTTGCGGCAGTTAACGAAGGCACAGAGGCTGAGAAGAGTCGTTGGCTGCTCGCCTCCATGCCACCCCGTCTGCTCGCCCTGGTCAGTGAACTAGACCAAATGCAACTGAGGGACTATGAGAAAGTTAAAAGCACACTCCTGGCCTCACAGAACCTTTCACCAGCTGAGTGTCGTGCTAGGTATATTTCTGCTTTCCCATTGAAGGAGGAGAACTGTAGTACCTTTGGCAAACGCAAGGCTCGCCACTTTAATGATTGGTTACGAGTTGCAAAGTGTCCTCATGAGAAGTTGTATGCATTCTTGATGTTTGATGCAATTGCCAATGAACTTCCTCCAGATGTTGTTGCATATGTAAGGACTCAGCTTAAGGATGAGATCAACTACGAGAAAAGTTTAGCCGCTGTGGACGAGTACCTCCAGAACAACCAGCCTGGAGTACGTCTCTGTGATGTTATGAGGGCAAGAAGGGCCTATTCCAAGGTTCGTCCTCAGAGTTGTATCTCCCCCGCAGCAAGCCATGATTCTCACCGGAAAGGAGATCATAGGAACGGGAAGCACAAGGGCCCCTCGCAGAACTCACATCGTCCAGCACATCCTCCTTACACTCCTAAGCCTTATTACGGCCATGCACCCACACTCAAGAAGGATAACTCAGTAAGACCTAAGTCTCAGCAGTTCAGAGGCAAAGGCCATTACTCTGCTCCACCTTCCCAAGGGTTTTCAGCAAAACTCTAAGAGCCACCACACTCCCTCACACAGCGGCGGCCCACAAAGCTGTCCGGCCATGCACATGGCCCATGCTGTAGAAATAAGGCCAGAAAGGGCCACTGGGGATAACGCCGAGGAACCTACGTACAAACTTGCCAATGTGGAACTCACCGAATGGGGTAATCCGCAGGTGATCCCAAAATGTCTAGGAACTATAAATGGCGTGGAAGTTGAGATAGCCCTCGACACAGGGGCCAATGGCATACTTGTTGACGAGAGATTTGTCAGGGATGAAGATTATACCGGCGAAGTCGTTCGTGTGCGGGTTGCTGAAGGAACACCCCAAATACGACGCTGCTATGTCATTAACCTGGATTGCAAATACTACAAGGGAAAAGCCCCAGCTGTGGCAATGATTGGGCTTATGTACCCTGTCTTGATGGGTCACGCACTGAACCTAGTTCCTATTTTTCAGGCTGACCTCTACCATAAGGACATTTCTCGTTATAACTTCCCTCGGGGGAAGTCACATGAAGCCATTTCAGCAGCAACTCCTGGCCTCGATGCCAAGAATATGGACGATTCTCCGACTGACTCCATTGAGTCTGCTGCAGTCAGTACACGTAATGTGGAAATCGGAGAGTTTCCCCCTCCTTTACCAGATGATGCACCTCTAGAGCCATTGAAGTCCCGTCCAGACTTTACCAAATTGCAGCAAGACTGCCCCAGCCTCAAACGCTGGATGCAGCAGGCCACCGAGGGAAGGACCTTCACAGTGAGAGGAGGAGGCCAGATCACTTACGCCCTTGAAGATGGAGTACTTCGTAGGCATGTGACTAAAGATGGCCACACCTTTAAACAGTTGGTGGTGCCCGCTTCGTTGCACCGCCAGGCTATGTATGTGGCACACCATTTACCTCTGAGTGGACACAGAGGCAAAACAAAAACTCGGCATGTCCTTCAGAAGGCTTTTGCATGGCCAAACATGTACGCCGAGGTAGACAGATATGTAGGCTCCTGCCCTGTCTGTCAATCCACCTCAACGGCACCGGTACCAAAACTTCCCATGGGGATAACTAAGCTCTCAGTGGAGCCATTTTCCGAGGTCGCTATTGACATATTAGGTCCTATTAATCCAGCTTCGTCCACGGGGAAACAGTTCCTCCTGGTATATGTTGACCTGGCAACAAGGTACCCAGATGCAGTGCCACTGTCTTCTATCACAACTGAAGCAGTCGCTCATGCCCTATTTGAAATCTGCTCCAGGGTTGGCTTTCCTGAGCAGGTCACTTCTGACAATGGAAGTCAGTTTACAAGTAGGCACTTTGATGCTCTCTGTAACCTTTTAGAAATGAAGCACATTCATACGAGTGTCTATCATGCCCAATCAAATGGAGCATGCGAACGCTATAACGGGACATTGAAGCGATGTTTGCGCAAGCTAGTGAAAGATATACCTAGGCAGTGGGACAAGTACGTCCCTGCTGCACTTTTCTCCTTCAGAGACACGCCCCACGACACTACTGGATACTCGCCTTTCGAGCTGATTTATGGTCATAAGGTCAGAGGCCCAGTAGAATTCTTGGCAGAATGTTGGGATTCACCTACCATCGAAGATGACGATAGGGACATCCATGAGTATATTTTGAAGTTTTCGTCTCACCTCAAAAAGGCTTGAAAAACTGCCCAATTAGCCATTAAGGGTCACCAGCAGACTGCCAAGCTCCTCTTTGACAAGCGTGCGCGGCGTCGTGCCCTGACATCCGGAGATCGAGCTCTGTTACTTCTTCCAACAGATACCCACAAGCTAATGCTACGCTGGAAAGGACCGTACACTGTGGTACACCGGGTGACTCCTGACAATTATGTGCTAAATGTTGATGGCAATAACCGGAAATACCACATTAACCAGCTGAAGCTTTATTGTGAGGACCCGGAGGCCCACAGGGATCCTGCGCTGGCGCTCCCAGCAACCCCTATAGATGCCCCCAGCATCAACAGAACCTTCGAGGCTGCAGCAACACAGGTGCTCCATTATAGCCACCCCTTACTTCCTATATTGGAATACTCAACCCTTGCAGTGGAGACAGACTTACGGGAGTGGAGTTTTTCGGAAGAAGCCCCTCTGGCCGCAGCCACCGCCCTTGCAATTGAAGACATAAGCTTAGCTTTTGATGATGGTAAGGATCCTGCCATTCCCACACACCGAAAGGAAAGTGTGAGTAATTGCATTATTGACTCCAGACTGCAACCGAGTCAACGGGAACAGCTGAACAAGCTATTAGAGGACTATGAGAACGTCTTCAACGACCTCCCAGGCATTACCGCTACCCTTGAGCATCATGTCAGATTGACTGACCCAGAGCCATTTCGGCATTCCTATAGTCTTCCCCACCAGCTGTCCTTACAGCTGAAGGAAGATCTTGACACTTGGGTCCGCCTCGGAATAGTTGAAAAGAGCATTTCGCCTTGGTGTTCGCCGTTACTGGCAGTGCGTAAGCGAGATGGCAGTCACAGGTTCTGCCTTGACTGTCGTAAGCTTAACTCCCGTACCATCTTTGATGGAGAGCCCATTGCTGACGCCGAGCATATTTTCTCGTTGCTCTCTCAAGCCCGTTACCTGTCCAAGTTGGATCTGGCCAGTGGATTTTGGCAAGTCCCGTTGAGCGAGACTACCAAGCCTCTTACAGCTTTTTCCACAAGATATGGTCTATACCAGTTCAGGGTCATGCCTTTTGGTATGGTAAATGCCCCTGGCTGCTTCAGCAGACTCATGAGGATAGTACTACAGGATCTCGACAATGTTTCGTGCTTTATAGACGACATCCTGGTGCATTCTCAGGATTGGTCATCGCACCTCGAGACCCTCCGCAGAGTTCTCACTCGTCTGAGCCAGCATGGA
>JAXCGZ010023883.1:7500-22544 GCA_037179515.1 Halocaridina rubra
CGGTTTGTCGTTTCTGTTTCTGAAATTGCAGTGTACCTTATTCTACTCTGCCTGTGTGACAGAGGTGATCGTTGAGTTGAGGCCAGAGTCTTGGCATCCATCTGTGGTGCTGGGAATCGAAATCATGCTCACCACCTCCGGGATTCGAGGCAGCATTCCATAGATTTAAATTAAAAATCTGTTTCAGCTCTAAAAATTCATTAATTTTTTTTAATATATCATTGCATTCCAAATTTAAAAGAAAGTTTAATTCTGAGCTTCAATTAACTGAGTCGTGGTAGCCCGGGTGGGTTGTTCAAGTACAGTAATATCTGTCCTGTCTGTTTGTGAGCTCTTAACCGAGATCATTACTTTGAGTCCCCTTAGTAAAACAGAAATTTAACAACCTCCCCACTCCAGAAATATTTGGCGACCGAATAGTGACCCGAAAAGTCAGACTGATTTTGATAAATTTATTATATTTTGCTTCTAGCATTGCACATGAAACTCGATTACCATTGGCTCGAACTATTGAAATGAATGAATTTTAGGCTGCGCACAAAAATTTGATTGCTTGAGATGTTGCAGATCAGAATTTTTTTTTTTTATTTTCAAAATTATTTACGGTAACTAATATTTTTCTTCTTTACCATGTTGTATACAAAATATCAGGGAATCTGAATGAGTTTATGTGGTAGCAGAATTAAGAAATTTTGCATGACGAGAACACGTGTTATTTAAGATTTCATTTTTTTGCGTGATAAGATTGAGTTTTAAAGCATTAGTGTTTTATATATCCGTTAAAGGGTGATATTTGTTAAGAATTGTTTATATTTCTTTGGGATTTAGGAACTGGGAGTAAGCATATTAAGTATTTTGCTTATAATTGAGTTTTATATTCAAACATTGACTGCTCATAGATTGGAAAGAAAAACTTTGGTGTCGTTTATTGAGCCTAGACCAAGCCCTTCATGTGCCTGATTTGTCACTTAAAAATAAATTTTCTCATTATTAGTAGACACATGTGTAATATGGCTGCCTTGTAAGCCATTAGCTTATCTTTGGTGTGTTTTGTATACGATCTGTGCACTTTTGGCAACACTTCGGAATATTACTTACGACATTTTATTTGTGGGTACTGCCATATACATGCTCATATGCAGGCACGACCGCTATACTTTACTTGTTTGTATTCTCTGGCACTGGGTGCTTGTTGGTAAAATTTGTTGTTGCTCATTCCTATAATTTGCACCATAACCACAGGTACTGCTGCATATTGCTGTTAAGCAGGCACAACTGCCATCCTGTATTACCAGTGTTTCATGCACTGCTTTGAAACATTACTGCTGTTGGACTTGATTGTATTTTGAGCCACTTTCATGGTGAGGTTTTTGGGATCACTGTTACGTTTAAGTTTGAACTGTGGTGTTGATTTTTTTTCTCTCCTTGGTGTTGAGTGGTTCTTTCACTTTTTTTACTATTAAAGAGATTTGTTTTTTAGTGGTTGTTTGTTGTGGTACTTCATTATTAACTGTTTAGGAAACATGGCAACTGGGCAGTCACAGGAAACTAACAAGGAAACCAGGCAGTCACAGGAAACCATCGAAACATTCAATGAGGTGCGTTACCTGGACATGACGATTGCTATGGGTGAAAAACACTGCTATTTCCCAGGACAGAAGTGCCTCGAGATGGCACATAACAAGATGGCTAAAGGCCGAGTTGAGCTGGAGAAGAAAGCAAGTGACCAGGCGCAGGCACAAGCACAACATGATTACGACCAGGTGCAGGCACAAGCACAACGCGAACAGGAGCTTGTGCTTGCTCGGCTTCAACGGGAACCCCATACAGTGGTCCTTTACCCGGAAATGGGGACCAGCCTTATGAGAGGCCCCCCCAATACGGAAATATGAGGACGAAGGCAAGCAACCACTCGATACTTACATCCGCTCTTTTGAAAGTCTTGCAATAGCTAGCGTAGGCACAGAGGCTGAGAAGAGTTGCTGGATGCTCGCCTCCATGCCACTGCATCTGCTCGCCCAGGTCAATGAACTCGACCACATGCAACAGAGAGACTACGAGAAAGTTAAAAGCACACTCCTTGCCTCGCAAAACTTTTCACCAGCTGAGTGTCGTGCTAGGTATGTCTCAGCTTTCCCATTGAAGGAAAAGAACTGTAGTACCTTTGTCAAACACAGGGCTCGCCTCTTTAATGATTGGTTGTGAGTTGCAAAGTGTCCTCTTGAGAAATAGTATCCGGTCTTGATATTTGATTCAATTGCCAATGACCTCCCTACGGATCCTGTTGCATATGTAAGGACACAGCTTAAGGATGAGATTAACTACGAGAAACGTTTAGCCGCTGTGGATGAGTGCCTCCAGCACAACCAGCCTGGAGTACATCTCTGTGACTGACCTTATGAGGGCAAGAAGGGCCGATCCCAAGGCTCGTCCTCAGAGTTTCATCTCCCCCCCAGCAGGCCATGATTCTCACTGGAAAGGAGACCGCAGTAACGGGAAGCACAAGGGCCCTTCTCAGAACTTCAATTGTCCAACTCATCCTCCTCACACTCCTAAGCCTTATTACAGCCATGCATCCACAATCAAGAAGGACGGTTCGGTAAGACCTAAGCCTCACCAGTTCAGGGGCAAGGGCAAATACCCTGCTCCACCTTCCCAGGGTTTTCAGCCAAGCTCTAAGAGCCACCACACTCCCCCTCACAGTGGCGGCCCACATAACCGTCTGGCCACTCACTTGGCCCATGCTGTAGAAACAAGGCCAGAAAGGGCCACTGTGGATAACGCCGAGGAACCACCATACAAACTTGCCAATATGGAATTCACCTAACATGATGATCCCGAGATGATCCCAAAATGCCTAGGAACCATAGATGGTGTGGAAGCTGTGATAGCCCTAGAAACAGGGGCCAGTGGCATATTTGTTGACGAGAGATTTGTCAGGGATGAAGATTTCACTGGAATAGTCGTTCATTGCTGAAGGAACACATCAAATACGACGCTGTTGTGTCATTGACCTGGATTGCAAATACTACAAGTGAAAAGCCCCACCTGTGGCATTGATTGGGCTTATGTACCCTGTCTTGTTGGGTCATGTACTGAACCTAGCTCCTATCTTCCCGGCCGACCTCTACCATGAGGACATTTCTCACTGGAACATCCCTCGGGTGAAGTCACAATAAGCCATTTCAGCAGCAACTGCTGGTTTCGACGCCAGGACTTTGGACGATTCTCTGACTGACTCCATTGAGTCTGCCGCAGTTAGTACCCATAATGTGGAACACGGAAAGTTTCTCCCTCCTTTACCAGATGATGCACCTCTAGAGCCACTGAAGTCCCGCTCAAACTTTGCCAAACTGCAGAAGGCCTGCTCCAGCCTCAAATGCTGGATTCAACAGGCCACAGAGGGAAGAACCTTCACAGTGAGAGGAGGAGGCCAGATCACTTACGCCCTTGAAGATAGAGTTCTTCGTAGGCATGTGACTAAAGATGGCCACACCTTTAAACAGTTGTTGCTGCCCGCTTTGTTGCGCCACCAGGCTATGTATGTGGCACACCATTTACCTCTGAGTGGACACAGAGGGAAAGCAAAAATTCAATACGTCCTTCAGAAGGCTTTTGCACGGCCAACATGTACACCGAGGTAGACACATACGTTGGCTCCTGCCCTGTTTGTCAGTCCGCCTCTACAGCACTGGTACCAAAGATTCCCATGGGCATAACTAAGCTCTCCACGGAGCCATATTCTAAGGTTACTATTAACATATTAGGTCCTATTAATCCAGCTTCGTCTACAGGGAAACAGCTCCTCCTGGTATACGACGACCTGGCAACAAGGTACCCAGATGCAGTGCCGCTATCTTCTATCATGACCAAAGCAGTCACTCAGGCCCTAGTTGAAATCTGCTCCAGGGTTAGCTTCCCTGAGCAGGTCACTTCTGACAATGGAAGTCAGTTTACAAGTAGGCACTTTGAGGCTTTCTATAACCTTTTAGAAATGAAGCACATTCGTACAAGTGTCTATCATGTCCAATCAAATGCAGCATGAGAACGCTATAATGGGACATTGAAGCAATGTTTGCGCAAGCTAGTGATAGATATACCCAGGCAATGGGACAAGTACGTCCCTGCTGCACTTTCCTCCTTCAGAGACAAGCCTCCCGACACAACTGGATACTCTCCTTTCAAGCTGATAAATGGTCATAAGGCCAGAGGCTCAGTGGAATTCTTGGCAGAATGTTGGGACACACCAACCATCAAGGATGGCGATAGGGACGTCCATGAGTATATTTTGAAGTTTTCGTCCGATCTCAAAAAGGCCTGGAGCACAGCACAATTAGCCATTAAGGGTCACCAGCAGACTGCCAAGCTCCTCTTTGACAAGCGTGCCTGGCATCGTGCCCTGACACCCGGAGATCGAGCTCTGTTACTTCTTCCAGCAGATACTCGCAAGCTAATGCTACACTGGAAAGGACCGTACACTGTGGTACACTTTGTGACCCCGACAATTACGTGTTAAATGTTGATAGCAATAACCGGAAATACCACATCAACCAGCTGAAGCTGCATGTGAGGACCCGGAGGCCCACAGGAATCCTGCACTGGCACTCAGCAACCCGAATAGGTGACCTCTGCATCAACAGTACCTCCGAGGCTGCAGCAACACAGGGGCTCCATTATAGCCACCCCTTACCTCCTATATTGGAAGACTCCTCCCTTGCAGTCTAGACAGACTTACGGGAGTGGAGTTTATCGGAAGAAGCCCATCTGGCCGCAGCCACTGCCCTTGCAATTGAAGACATAAGCTTAACTTTTGATGATGACAAGGATCCTGCCATTCCCACACACCGAAAGGAAACTTTGAGTAATTGCATTATTAGCTCCAGACTGCAATCGAGTCAACAGGAATAGCTGAACAAGCCATTAGATGACTACGAGAACATCTTCAATGACCTCCAAGGCACTACCGCTACCCTTGAGCATCATGTCAGATTGACTGACCAAAAGCCATTTCGGCATTCCTATGGCCTTTCCCAGCAGCTGTCCGTGCAGCTAAAGGAAGATCTTGACACTTGGGTCTGCCTCGGAATAGTTGAAAAGAGCATTTCGCTTTGGTGTTTGCTGTTACTGGCAATGCGTAAGCGAGATGGCAGTCACAAGTTCTACCTTGACTGTCATAAGCTTAACTCCTGTACCATCTTTGATGGAGAGCCCATTGCCGACGCTGAGTATATTTTCTCATTGCTCTCCCGAGCCCGCTACCTGTCCAAATTGGACCTGGCCAGTGGATTTTGGTAAGTCCTGCTGAGCGAGACTACAAGCTTCTAATGGCCTTTTCCACAAGGTAAGGTCTATACCAGTTCAGGGTCATGCCTTTTGGTATAGTGTATGCCCCTGGTTGCTTCAGCCGACTCATGAGGACAGTGTTAAAGGACCTCGACAATGTTTCATGCTTTATAGACGACATCCTGGTGCATTCTCAGGATTGGTCATCGCACCTCAAGAAGACTTTTTGAGGAGTTCTCGATCATCTGAACCAGCATGGACTTCTTTTAAAGCCTTCCAAATGTGAGATTGGTTTCTTACAATAGCAGTATCTCGGCCACTTGGTAGGAGAAGGAGTTTTCCCCTTTACAGGACAAGGTGCAAGCTATAAAGGACATGTAGAAACCTGCTACTGTCACTAAACTGAAATAATTCCTGGGTAGTGTCGGCTACTACCAATGGTTCATTCCACATTTTAATACTATCACTGCCCCTTTGCAGCAAATGACCTTGTCAAAGCGAGGTAAGACCTCCCCTGTCCAATGGACAGACGAAGAGGAGAGAGCATTTTTCAAGCTACGAAAAGCATTGGCAGGTGAGCCAGTATTACAACTGGTAAACCCTGACTTTCCCTTTATCTTGCAGACCGATGCCTCAGACGAAGGCCTGGGTGCCGTGCTCTTGCAAGCTCAACCAGACAACTCAGCAGAAGTAGCTCCAGTGCAATTTGCAAGCCGCAGGCTTTGCCCTGCAGAGCGGAATTACTCCACCATGGAGAAGGAAGCTCTAACTGCATATTGGACCATAAAGAAATTTGAATTCATCTGTATGGCCGACATTTTACACTGAGAACCAACCACCATCCTCTTCTATATTTACAGACTGCAGACAAACTGAATCCTCGCCTTAAAAGGTGGGTACTTAACCTGAATCTTTTCAAATTCACTGCCCAACTTGTTGATGGAAAGGAAAATGATCTCGCTGATCTACTAAGTCGACGGTCATTACTCTCATATGAGGAAGCTGGTGCTGTTAGCCTCAGTTTGACTAGTCTGTAAAGATTACTTCTCTGATGTGTTGTTTATTTTCATGTTTATCTTTTATGTAATAAATACTGTACTTGTTTATTTTAGCTTACAAACGCATTTCAATTTGTACGTGTAAAATGGATTTTACTTCGCTTTCTTTAGTATAGTGTGTTAATGAACTCTGGTGGAATGTATCCAGGTGTAATAACGTTATTCCTAATGGAAGGCGAAGAAGGCGATGAAAAATATTTCTTTGATTGTAGTTTTATATTTCCCTCTGTGGGACTCAGAAAGCAAGAACATGGTGGAAACTTTTAGTTTAGTGTTGAATAGGTGAAGCTGTTTTAAATGCAGTCGCCACTGTTAATTACGACTTGGTTCAAATTTCCTTTTACGTATCTTGTATTTTTTATGTATATTATTTCATTGCCTTCTTGCATGTGAAGAATTCTTAAACTTGAATATTGATATTCTCTGATATTTAATTGTGACTTTAATTTTCTTGAAATTCGAATTTGATCATATTCCTTTTAAGTTTTGCATGTCATTTATTGCTTTATTTTTATAAGAATTGTTCACTTTACTGATAGTATGATATGCTCCAGTGGTGGATCCCATTTTTTATTCATTTGTTCTTTTCCATTAGAAGGATCTCTCATCCCTCATAATAACACAGAAGTCACCATAACTTCCTCTGTTCTTTTATTATTTTTTTTTGCCTTCTGTAGTAGAATTTTGCTAATTCAATATTCTCTAGAAAGGGCCTTTGTGACAGAGTGTTTTGCTCAAAGTCACCAGAGGCTGTAGTAGATGCCTTAATAGAAAATTTAGTAACTATTAACTGTCTTTTTTTTCTTACTAAAATAATTCTCACTCCGTGCCTTTTGCAGATTATGATTATTTGCAATTTTTTTTTGAGCTTATAGCTAATTTTTTAATATATTTTATTTAATATTCTTGTACGTGTAGAAAGCATGATCTCAAAATAAAAGTCTTCCCCCCATTTCTGTTTTCTGATCGTTCCTTTCTTCATGAACGAGACCATAATCCTAGCGAATCTGTTAGATAAGCTTTTTACACAATTTTCTTATAATAAAATAGCTCTTGCTAATAATTTTTTATATGATAAAAATTGTTCTTGCTGATAATTTCATTATAAATTTGACCCTGTTGATATGTCATTAGCCGGTCAACATACATTTCAGTAGCTTCTTTATTATTTGAATACTGAAATTCCGTCTCCTACAACACAAAGAACGTTCTAGAGATTGTTTGCCAGAAACCTATTTTACCCATAATAATCCTCCTTTTTTTTCTTTATTTGCTTCCGCTTGTTGGACCTAAAATACTGTCTCTCCCTTGCATCTCTGCTATAATTGCCTGCCAGGGACCGCCACTACAGTAGCCTTCGAATATTATATGAACAAGTTACTTCTCTGAAAATATATCCTACAGATGATGTCACCTGGAGGGACATTGAATCGTCCTCATTTGGCGGCTAAGCATCCTAGAAGCAAGGTCTCGCCTCAGCAGTCAAGTTTACTTCAAACCTTATTTATGTGGCGTATTCACAGGAACTCATTTGGCACAAACAAGGTGAGGGATAGTGTATGGTAAAGCTCGTTGGTCAAGCAAACTGGGAAATCGAAAAACTGGTTAAATTCGTTACTGATCAAATCCTACGAAAATTTTCTCAGATTCCATTCCCATACAAATCGAACTTTTGTAGATTACCTTACTGGAATCTCACTTGCCAAACTTAATTCCTTGACTTGGAAATTACCGCCAATATACATTGATAAGATTTTTTTTTTCATTGAATGTGCCAAACAAAAATCTCATTATCAGAAGATTGCTTATAACCACGTAAAAATCTTGCCCTTTTTCCTAACGAAGTATAATTTCATTTCACCCCTTTCTATCGTCGTATATAAAGTGTTTTAAGTCAAAACTCGTGAATAAAGTTATTTACTATATAAACTGCAAGTAATTAATCATTAACTAAAGTGTTTTATGCCATAAACCGCAAATAATTAAAAAGTAATTTTATCCTGTTGGGTTTGCAAATGTTTCTTGTTAACCACAATTTAATGAATACATACTGTACTCATCTTGTTGATTCCTCATATATTGGGGATAAAGTGTTTGGAGCTATAAGTTGTAAATACTTCAGAAGGTGGTTTTGCCCCTTTTTCCTTGCAAATAGTTCTTGATAACCAAAATTGAAAGAATATAGTATTTATCTCAATAGATTCTTTTTTTTATAGTAATTAGAGTGTTTTACCATATAAATTGCAAATAATTAATAAGCATTGCAACCTTTGTGGTTGCCCACAATTTAAGGAATACATGTTGTATTTGTCTTGCTTATTCTTCATTTATTGTGTATAAATTGTTTTCCTCTATGCCGGCAAATAATTAATGGTTTTGTATGCTCTTACGGTGGCATATATATCTCTGGTTAGCTGTGCCTAACCATGATATTTTCATCCAGTAGAATAATATTGGAAACTCATTATTTGTGTGCCCGTGCTTTCGGCTTTCCCATTTTTAACGGTTTGTCGTTTCTGTTTCTGAAATTGCAGTGTACTCTATTCTACTCTGCCTGTGTGACAGAGGTGATCGTCGAGTTGAGGCCAGAGTCTTGGCATCCATCTGTGGTGCTGGGAATCGAAATCGTGCTCACCACCTCCGGGATTCGAGACAGCATTCCATAAATTTAAGCTAAAAATTTGTTCCAGCTCCAAAAATTAATTTAATTTATTTTAATGTGTCATTGCATTTCCAAAATGAAAAGAAAGTTGAATTCTGTGTTTCATTTAACCGAGTAGTGGTAGGCCGGGTGGGGTGTTCAAGTACAGTAATATCTGTCCAGTCTATTTGTGAGCTCTTAACTGAATTCAGTACTTTGTGTCCCCTTAGTAAAACAGAAAGTTAACAACCTCCCCCACTCCACATAACGACCAGTAGTGGGCTCGTACCCATGCTAAATGATTCTTGACTCACGAGCTCTTCCATGTGTATGTGCATGGGTGTGTGTGTGTGTGTGTGTGTGTCAGTGAAATGCATCCTATTGCAACATTCCTAAAAACTTCTGTAATAGAGAGTACGTATTAAGATTTTAGCAAATTTAAGCTAGCATACAGGCATATATATTAGGGTGTTATTATTTTCCTTATGTAATTTTGAAATTATCATAATGATATATCTCATTAATTCACATTATCACCAATAGCAAAGTCTACATTGCCAAAAGTACCTAAATACACCATGAAGTGAGGGTAGATCTCAGATTTTTTTTTTCATACTGATCATTGCTTGTCTGCCACGATATTTTTAGAGCAGCGGCGAGTTAAAACATCACGAGAAAGAGTAATGATGACAGCGTAGGCACCGTCCAATCGCTACTCCATGCCAACTTAGGAAGGTATTTGGGTACACCATTAACTGTAATTACGTAATTGTAACTACCTAATTGCGCTTACGGGAAAGAACCCTATGCTCATACCTTCCCGTCTCATTATAGGTTACCTTATATTTAGTATATGTAACTTAATATATTCGTCCTTAAAACTAAGCATTCATACAGCATTTAATGCTTCCTCACTAAGATAATTACAATCATCAACTATTCTTACACTAGAAGAGTATTCCCTTACATTCTGCAATGAAGTTTTCTTACGAGGTTTCATTCTATGATCTAAGGTAAAGTTTCTTTCCAGGCCAGAGAGACTGGGGTTAAGGCCATGTAAATGCAATCCAGCAAGTGTTGTTGTTCTTAATTCAAACTGCAGCCTTGCGAATTTTCACAACTAATCTCTCTCTCTCACAAACACACACACACACACACACGCACACACACACACACACACACACACACACACACACAGTGTAAAAGTGTAAAAGAGCTAAGGAGTGGAGAGACAAATGCTGGAAAAGGTATAGGAGGAGAAAAAACATAAATGCCTGGCAAACCTACAAAAGAGCAAGAAATGACTACCTAAGTAAAAGGAGAGAGGCAGAGAGAGATTATGAGAGGGACATCACCAGGAAGGCTAAAGAAAATCCCAAGCTTTTCCACAGCTTTATCAGAGGAAAACTGAAGGTAAAAGAACAGGTTTTAAGGCTAAAGAGAGCGGATGGAAGCATCACTGAGACGGACGAAGAGATCTGCAAAGAATTGAACAAGGAGTTTCAGTCAGTATTTACAGTAGAAAATACCCCACCCCCTCAGATTGCAGTGATAGAAGCTCAAGGGCCGGTATTAGAGAACATCAACCTTACAGCCACAGAGGTATGCAAAGCGCTGATGGATTTAGATGTTCATAAAGCTACAGGTCCTGATGACATATCCCCTCATGTGCTTAAAAAATGCGCAAACACAATATCAGTGGCACTAAGTATCATATTTAAGGAGTCACTGGAGTCGGGGGAGATTCCAAGATGCTGGAAACAAGCAAATGTGATACCTATCTTCAAAAAGGGAAGGGGGGATACGGCTCTGAACTATAGACCAGTTTCCTTGACCAGCATAGTTTGCAAAGTTATGGAGAAACTACTAAGGAAACATATCTCTCTTCACTTGGAATCCTTCCACTTTTTGTCAGTGAGGCAACATGGCTTCAGAGAAGGAAGATCAACAGTAACAAACTTATTAGAATTTTATGATGAGGTAAGCCAAATCTTACAGGAAAGAGAGGGCTGGGCAGATTGCATATTCCTAGACTTCCAGAAAGCGTTTGACACTGTTCCACATGGGAGACTTATTAGGAAGCTGCAATCAATGGCTAGAATAGGTGGAAATGTCTTGGAATGGATAAAAACTTACTTAGAAGGAAGGGAACAGAGGGTTAGAGTAAGACACTCAGTGTCTGAATGGAGAAGAGTTAGTAGTGGAGTTCCACAGGGTTCAGTTTTAGGGCCACTTTTGTTCCTTGTATATGTAAATGACCTACCAGAGTCTGTAAATTCATTCATGAATATGTTTGCAGATGATGCAAAGATTGTGAAGAAAGTAAAAAACGAGAACAATGGTAGAGAACTTCAGGAGGATCTAAATAATCTGCATGAGTGGTCAGAAAAGTGGCTAATGAAATTCAATACCTCAAAATGTAAGGTAATGAGAATGGGTACAAGTGCAAGAAGGCCCAAGCTTGACTACTCGGTGGCTGGAGTACAACTTCAAGAGACAGAAAATGAGAGAGATCTAGGAGTAAACATACTGGCAGATTTGTCTCCAGAAATACATATAAATGGCGTAGTAAGGGCAGCATATGCATTCTTATCAAATGTAAGGGTAGCCTTCAGGCACATGGACAAGGAAATGTTCAGAAATATTTATGTAACCTATGTGAGGCCAAAACTCGAATATGCAGCCCCCTTTTGGAATCCGCACTTGAAAAAGCACATAGCTAAGCTTGAAAAAGTTCAAAGACATGCCACGAAACTGGTGCCAGAAATACGCAATCTCGGATATGATGAGAGGCTGAGGGAATTAGACTTGCCATCACTCGAAGCTAGAAGAGTAAGGGGGGATATGGTGACAGTCTTTAAATTCCTTCATGGTTATGATAGAGTGGATAGGGATCGATATTTCGATATGGCTGGCTCTAGAACTAGAGGTCATAGTTTGAAGCTTCGTAAGAAAACTTGTTTGCAGGATGTAAGGAAATATTTTTTCAGTGTAAGAGTAGTTGATAATTGGAATTGGCTAAGCGAGGAGGTAGTTAATGCTATCTCAATCCATAGTTTTAAGGACAGGTATGATAAGTATCACTAAGTCTAAAAATGGAACCGATCAGGAGACGGGAAGATACGAGCTTTGGGCTCTTTCCCGTAAACACAATTAGGTAATCACAATTAGGTAATCACACACACACACACACACACACACACACACACACACACACACACACACACACACACACACACACCTCAGACACAGGTTCGAATTTTTCCTTCAGGTTTGACTTTTGTTTTGTTGCATTTTTTTCTTTTTCTTTTTATCCTTAAATTACCATGGTCAAGTTTTTAAGTTAAGATGTGTGTTACCAGAAAAGAGATAAACTGGGTCACTAAATAGCACTTATATGGAGATATAAAAATTCGGTGTGAAGCTTAATTAAAAGTTTTTCTCTTTTTTTTTTCCTCTTTCTCGTCTTCTTTCTATATTCTGTGAGAGGGAGAACATAAAAATGACGCCATCTCTGTCCCAAACCTCTCCCATCCATGGGTCGGTAGGAGGGGTAGCCATCAGGATTCTCAAACAGAAAATCAAGAATATAGAGGAAATGGTTATAAGCCTTGATGATAAAATTCAGAATATGGATGGAGAAATGAAAGAGAATGAAACACTCAGAGAGCAAATAAGATCTTTGGAGGAAGCAAATAAAGCACAAGGGCAGGAGAGAAAGGAACTAGAAAAAAGAATAAAAAAGCTGGAAGGGGAAAAGAGTCAACTAGAATCTAGACTTTCTAAACAAGAAGATAAAAACAAACAGCTAAATGACAACCTAAAGGAATTAGATGTTAGTTCATTGCTCTCTTCTGAGAGGGACGAGAGTGCTGCTTGGAATGTCCAGATTAAGGAAAACATTGAACAGTTCAGAAAAGAGTTCCAGGAGCTGAATATGGAAAATGATGCCATGAAAACGTCCTTTGCTGATGCACTAAAGGGGAATGTGGCAGTAAAAGAGGCTGTAAAGGTGGTGGCACTGGAAAACATACAAACAGTTGACTATAAAGAGACAGTAATCGAAAAAATGAAAGACGTTGTGATGGAAAGGGCAAACCCACTCATCAGACAGGCACTTGATAAGGAGAAGACAGTGGTAATCTCAGGCATAAGCGAGTCCCAGGAGCCAACATGGCAGGGGAGACTTGAAGAAAATAAAGCTAGGGTTGTAGACCTGATAGGAAAGCTTGGAGTAGTATGTGGTCCTGAGGATATTGTAAACATACACCAACTAGGTAAATATTCGAGGGAAGGAAAGCCGAGACCAACAAAAGTAACCTTTGAGAGAGGGGAAACATGTAGGGAAATATTGTTGAGAAAAAAAAGTCTAAAAGACCTTCAAGAATTCAAAGAAGTGTTCATTAGACAATACAGAACACAGGAAGAGATGGGAAAGATCAAAACCTTGTTGCAAGAGGCAAGAAGGTTAAATGAGGAAAGAAATGAAGAAGAGAAGAAAAATTTTCATTACAGAGTTCTTCCAGACAAAGGGGAGATAAAGAAGATAATGACAGAAGATCAGGGGATGGGGCCTCATTAAGATTGTTATACACAAATGCTGATGGATTAGCTGGTAAGGCAGTAGAATTAAAAGATAGGATTCACAACAGTAAGGCAGATATAGTAGCAATTACAGAGACTAAGTTGAGTGAGGACATAAACAGTGTCACAGTTTTTCCTAAGGGTTTCAGAATACTAAGGGTTGACAGATCTGAGAGGACTGGTGGAGGGATAGCACTGCTCATAAGTGAAAGGATTCAAGTTGAAGAAATAAACTTGGCTATAGAAAGTGAGTTCAAGGAATTTCTTGTTGCTCGCATAAATACTGGGTCAGAGAGCATTATAATAACTGTTGTATACAACCCACCAAGGAACCAAAATAGGCTTGAAGTTTATGAGAAAAGTCATATAGGTACTATTGAAGTCTTAAACTCAGTTGTTAACATGGCACGGGAAAACAAATGTAGGGTTTTGATTATGGGAGACTTTAATCATAAAGAGATAGATTGGATAAATCTTGACCCACACAGTGGTGAGGACTCATTCGGGGCAAGATTCCTAGATTGCGTACTAGGGAATTTCCTACACCAACATGTAATGGAACCAACAAGGGCCAGGGGTGGGGATGAGCCATCACTACTTGATCTAGTGTTCACAGATAATGTGTTGGATATTGAAAAAATTGAGTATGAACCACCAATTGGAAAGAGTGACCACTGTGTGTTGTTGATGGAGTATATCATTGAAGATATTCTTCCTGAGAGTAGAGGCACTGAGGACATGAGGAGGAACTATCCGAAAGGAGATTACATCAAAATGAATGAGCTTTTTGCAGTTATTGACTGGAGAACCTTATTTTACAACAAATCTGTACAAGAAATGTATGACATCTTTTGTGAGAAATATGGGAAAATAGTAGATTGCTGCATACCTGTCACCAAAGTAGGTGTAATTCATGCCAGAGAGAAATGGTTCGATAATGGGTGTAAAAGAGCTAAGGAGTGGAGAGACAAATGCTGGAAAAGGTATAGGAGGAGAAAAAACATAAATGCCTGGCAAACCTACAAAAGAGCAAGAAATGACTACCTAAGTAAAAGGAGAGAGGCAGAGAGAGACTATGAGAGGGACATCACCAGGAAGGCTAAAGAAAATCCCAAGCTTTTCCACAGCTTTATCAGAGGAAAACTGAAGGTAAAAGAACAGGTTTTAAGGCTAAAGAGAGCGGATGGAAGCATCACTGAGACGGATGAAGAGATCTGCAAAGAATTGAACAAGGAGTTTCAGTCAGTATTTACAGTAGAAAATACCCCACCCCCTCAGATTGCAGTGATAGAAGCTCAAGGGCCGGTATTAGAGAACATCAACCTTACAGCCACAGATGTATGCAAAGCGTTGATGGATTTAGATGTTCATAAAGTTACAGGTCCCGATGACATATCCCCTCATGTGCTTAAAAAATGCGCAAACACAATATCAGTGGCACTAAGTATCATATTTAAGGAGTCACTTGAGTCGGGGAG
>JAXCGZ010023884.1:0-22515 GCA_037179515.1 Halocaridina rubra
TTAAAGTCATTTTTTTTTTAGGATGGGATAGGATAGGGGGGGGGAAAGGGGAGGGAATTAAGGATATAAGGGAATTGGAGGGAAAAGCACGAAAATTAAATAAAGTAAGAGATAAAAAGAGAGGGGCAGACCCTCGTGCTAAGTTTTGATCTTACATGATATATTATATACGTAAAGAGCTGAAGTTCTTCTTCTTCTTTTTCTTCGTCTAAATCTGTTCCCACTTTTATGTGGGGTCGATGTTTCTGGCCAGTGTTCTCCATACGTTTCTGTCCCATACCTCATCACCCAACAAGCCTTTAGACCTCAGGTCGTCATTTATGCAATCCATCCACCTACGCTTTGGTCTCCCCCTTCTTCTCCTACCCTGTATATCCATTTCCATCACCCTCCTCCCAACACACTGTTCATTCCTCCTAACGACATGACCATACCATCTTAGTCTACTTTCTTGTAACTTATCTGATATTTATCTAACTTTTGAGGTACCTCTAATTACCTCTTTTCTGATCTTATCGCTTCTTGTCACCCCACAAATCCATCTCAACATCCTCATATCTGCCACATCCAGTTTTTTCTCTTGTGTCTTCTTTATTGCCCATGTCTCTGCCCCATACATCATTGCAGATCTCACAACTGTCTTATGCACTTTACCCCTCAACTTAATCCCTATTCTCCTGTCGCACAGCACCCCCACACACTTTCTTCCAGTTCTTCCATCCCGCTTGTATTCTGTGGGTTATTTCTGTCTCTAGGTCACCATCCTCTGCTACTGTTGATCCCAAATACTTGAACTTTTCAAGTCTTTTCTACACCTCCCCCTGCAAATTGACCTTCCCATCCTCATCAACTCTCAACCTCAAGTACTCTGTCTTCTCCCTGCTAATTTTCAGTCCTCTATCCTCCATCACTCTTCTCCACTCCTCAAGCGTCTCCTTCACTACCTCTTGTCTGTTGCTACACAGTACAATTTCATCTGCAAAGAGCATACACCATGGAGACTGATCTCTAATACCTTGGGTTACTACATCCAAGACCAGATCAAATAAATATGGACTCAAAGTAGACCCTTTATGCAAACCAACATTTAATGAGACTCTTTTCGTCAAGCCCACACTGCTCTTAACAATTGCCTCTGCTCTCTCATACATATCTTGGATGATTGTTACATATTTCTCGGGGACTCCCTTTTCTCTAATACACCTCCACACCTCTTGACGTGGTACTCGATCATATGCCTTGTCCAGGTCAATAAAGACCATATGCAGTCCTTTCTGTTTCTCCCTATGCTTTTCCATCATTTGTCTTAAGGCAAATATGGCATCTACTGTCCCTCTTCCAGGCATGAAGCCAAACTGTTCATCCCCAATTGTCGTTATCTCTCTGAGTCTCCTCTCTATGATCTTCTCCTATATCTTCATAGTATGACTTAACAACTTTATACCTCTATAGTTTCCACACTCCCTTCCCTTTATAGATTGGGATGATTAGGCTTCCTCTCCACTCCTCTGCCATCTTTTCTTGACTAAAGATCTTTTGCATTAAGTCCCACAAGATATCTATGCCTTCCTCTCCAAGACTCTTTCATACCTCCACTGGCATCTTATCAGGTCCTGATGCCTTTCCATTTTTCATTTTCCTTACTGCCCTCTCTACCTCTCTTCTAGCCACTGTTGTTGTAACTGCTTCATTTGGAAGTCCATCTTCAAATACTGCTCTTGGGTTCTCTTCATTTAGTAATTCTTCAAAATAAGTTTTCCCATCTGCTTTTTATTTCATCCTCTTCTGCTAGAACTACTCCATTGTTATCCTTTATTTGTCTTACTTGGGTCAAGTCCTTGGTTGCAGCATCTCAAGCCTTGACAATTCGCCATATTTCCTTCTCTCCTTCTGGTGTTTCCAGCACTTCATAGACTTCATTCAGTGTCTCTGCCTTTGCTTTTGCTACTGCTCTCCTTGCCTCCTTCTTTGCCTGCTTGTACTCTTCTTTATCCTGCTCCAGGCCTGATAAATCTACCTTTTTCTTAGCTTCTTTCTTGTTCTTCACCCATTCTTGCACTCGTAAAGAGCTGAAGTTATTATAAGTTAATATGTTAACTTTCATGGCTACAGTCAAGCAAGAAATACATAATATTTATATATTAGTTTAGGACTGGATACGTAATTAGCTTGTACCCCAATTAAGAAACAAGTTGTTATTGGAATCATATATATATACTTTTTTTTTTTTACATTAGACAATTTTCAGTTATCTGTACTTTTCATTGCGCTCATTGGGGTGTGAATGTAATTAATTACCATATCTTGAATTGACAACTTTTAACTGCACAGTTAGATAGTTTAAACGTCATGGTATAAAAAATAAGATGATTCTCATATTTTTGTCACCCATTTCTTTCCTTAAAAGAAAATATAAAATCATTTCAATACCCTATTTAATATCTTAAGATATGGTACTGGTGCAGGTTAATTATTTGTATTCACTTATTCATTTAAATGCATTTATTTATAGTAGTTATAGGTCATTTTTCATATAGATATTTCAGTTAAGGGGGAACAGCGGGTGTAATTTATATGAACTCCCAAAAAATAATTGGTAAGGTACTTCACCGGCGCCTTCTGAATCTGATTAGCTATGGTATCACAGAACATATATACAACTGGATTGAGAGCTTCTTAACCAAGAGGAAACAAAGAATTCATATCAAAGTTACATATTCTCTTAACCAAGAGGCAACTAAGATTCATATCATAGATACATATTCAGATTGGGCAGAGGTTTCTACTGAGGTTCCATATGGCAATGTGTTGGGACCAGTCATCTGTGTTCTGTTTATTAATGATTTTCCTACAGGTGAGAATTCAAATATCTATTTATTCGCAGACACTAAAGTTTTTAGAAAGCTTGAGAATCAGCTTGAATAGATCAAGAAATATTGCAGGGGGACCTCAACATGCTCCAAATGTGATCAGAAGATTAATCTCCTTCCTTTCCATCAATCAAAAGGCAAATACCTTGTATCTGTCGCATGACACCCTAGGATACAGAATATTACCTTGAAAAACAGAGACCTGAGAGAGTTACAATTAAGATATAAACATATGAGAAGGATCTAGGAATAATAAGTGATAGTCTATTTATATTTGGAGCTCACATACATGGAAAAAGGCGAATAAATCCAATCAGATTAAGGGCATAATCTGGTCTTCTATATGAGGTTATTGTAATCTTGGTTCTTTTCCTTCTCTCATCTTGATATTCTTAGCACCAAAACATAAAGCACTGTTGGTCTTCTTCCTCAGATCCATAGTAAAGTAGTTTTCTGTTCCCACCAGTAAATTTTTTTCTGTTATTCAAGGGCATGTTATCTGTCATACATTCGTGTGATATAAGAGGTGAAAGTCTGTCATTGTATATTTCTTCATCCCTTTATTTCATTCTTACATTGTCGATATATATCTTAAGATTCCTCTCTCCTTTTTTTTATGTCATGCATTAACTTTGGTCTTTATTTTTGTTTTTTTCATATTCAGTACTTCACCCTTGTCGCCTTTATAAAATATTCCGCTGCATTTATCCATATGTCCTCCACTCCAATTATCAATGGCTGTTCTATCCCTTTCGCCTTCATCACACCCCCTTTCTAGGGGTGTGAGGGAAGGAGCCGATAAAAAGGCTAATCCCACTTTTGATTATATATGTAAACTAATAAAAAATAAACAAACTTTTTGTTGCTGTCAGTATCATTAAGTGAATTTTTTTTATTTTGGATGGGGTAATTTAAGACCAGTATATTTATTATTTTAATATTAAATAGTTTTGTGGAAGTAGATCTTATTTTGAACTGTTCAGCTACTGATATATTGAACAGTTGTCATGTGTCTTCCCATATGACATTAGTTCCCATTCCGATATTCTTATGACACTACTACTGAAGAACGCAACTTAAATTTTATTTCATCTAGAATTTTATGGTTAATATCGGACGACAAAGACCTGTCTGTTGATCAAAATTACTTAGGAACTCTATTACCATAGTAGTTAAAATGCTTTCATTGTTTCTTGGTGATGGAGCCGCAATAACGCAGTGGTTAGAGCCCTCGATTGTGTATGTGACAAACACATGTCCGATCCCACCATGGGGCGTGAAGAAGGTTATGAGGCCTTAATTTCCCGTTTCCAAGCTGTCTGAGGCCACATCCATTCGAATAGGGATTGACTGATACAAACGGCACATACTGAAGTTGCTCCTTTCAGATCTCCACCTTGGGAAATATTTCTAAATGGGAAGTTTTTGCACAAAGCAATATTTTTTACTGGATTTAAGGGTTAAATTACCCTCTCTTTTATCTAGAGGCTTAATCGTGTGATCAAACGCATAATTTTGGTATGCTATTGCATGGAGGAAGACTGGCAATATTATTACAGTGTTTTGGTGTGATGATTGAAAATATTCCATTTGGAATGCAGTCATGTTAAAAACATTATTTTGCATGTCCTTCAATATATGAGTCCTCATCTAACATAACTTAACCAAATCTAATCAATGTACGTAACGAAATCAAAGATTAATATTACCGACTGAGGCACTTAAAAATAATACTGCTTTTCTTATATTACAATCTATGTAATATTTCCTCTGGAATGTAATACCTTAAACTAAAACCACAATGGTAGTCCACTAAGCTTAGTGGCTCACTGCCTGATCTCAACTGGGTTAAACAAAGTTAAACTCACAATTTTGTACATAATTCTTCTTATAGCAACTCTTTGCCAGAAAGCTTTGCTGTTATGGAGAGGGAAGAGACATCTCTTGAATGGTAGCCCCATTATTCTTAATTGGCTCACTGCAAATACCATTTGATCTATAGTTTCAGAGGTAGAACAGCATGTTTACAAGCTCCTGCTTCAGTGAGGTCAATTCCTTTTCTGTAGTTCTTTTGTAAAAAAGTTATGGTTAAATTTAATCTAGAAAATCAGTATACAGTACTCATACCAGTTAAGTTAAATGTAAATAATTTTTTATTATAGGTATAAAGAAAATGTTTAATGTGAACTTGTGAGAAGTGACTTGCCATCCTTCTTCTGCTTTACACGAAAACAAAACAGTGCAAAAATGGAAGGAACATCAGAAAATGTAGTTTACGAAACCAAGGTAAGTGGTAGACATATTTATGAACAAATATCACAAATACGGCTCAGAAGAGAAAATTTTGCATGCACTATCTTATGAATGGGGGGGGGGCCACAATACTCAATGGTAGAGTGCACGAATTGGGAAGTAAATACTCCTGCTTTAATTCCCCAGCTCCAGTCTGTCTGTGGTCCACCTCCATAATGTGGATTACTGATGACACATGTAACATAAAAAAAATTAACATAATAAAGGTGACAGATATTTTCTTTACAACAGGTAAAGATGTTGCAGGAACTGGACTATGAGCTCAAGCATTTGAAGGATAACAGGGTATGTAGATGAAAATGAAAAACTGGTTTACAATTTTTTTTGTATACCGAAGCTCCCCTACTTACGAACAACCTGGTTACAAACTTTTACAGATACAAACACTAACCTACCTATGTATTAATGTGTGTATTACTATACTGTACTGCATTATTACACTATATTAAAACTCATTAATACTGTATACTTCATGTTATATGTGGTAGTTAATGGTCTTTAGCCTAAGTACTGTACAGTACTGCATATGTAACGTATGTTCAGTACAGTACTTTTTTTTTACCTATGCACAACTTACAAACAATTCTACCTATGAACAGACTTCTGGAACATAACTTGTTCGTAAGCTGGGGTCTCATGCTTATGAATGAGTTAGGTTCAAGAAGACTGTTTGTAAGTAGTGTTTAGGTAAAAAAAAAAGTACTGTACAATACATACCTATGCAGTACTGTATAGTACTTAGACTAAATACTACATAAAACATAAAGTATACAGTATAATGAATTCTAATACATTAATAATAAAGTAATAATATAGTATAGTACATAATACATACATTAATAGTTGTACATGAGTAGATAATTTGTAAGTTTTTGTACGTATCTGCAAATGTTCGTAACTCAGTTGTACGTAAGCACGGGAGAGTCTGTACTGCATTGTATTTTATAGTAGCACAATAACAACCCATAATATAATCTTCACAAACAATGATACCTCTGTAAATGACTTTTTTTTTATATATTTCATTATGTTGAGGTACTTTTCCAAGAAATGCAAAACAATATGCTACTTTTTACATTTGCCATGATTGCGCAATGGCTAGAGCTCTCAACTTGGAAAGTGACAACCTGTGTTTGAGTCCACAACAGAGCATTAGGAAGGACATCCAGCCTTAATTCCCCAGCTCCAACCTATCTCTGTCCACTCATTCGAATGGAGATTAATAGTGACTCATAAAACAGCAAACAACATCAACAACTGAATTGCATGTGAATGTTTTCTTATACTGTTCAGAATTCAGTTACAATATAGCTGAGGAGGGTTCAAACAACACAGAAATAGTAGAGGTTGACTCTTTTTTTTGTAAAAATATTGTGAACTGCAGCTCATATGACAGCTAATTTGCTAACAGTTTATAAATACTGTCTGTTTAGATAACTGGTGGCCCATTTGTGAAGCATTAAACAATGAAAAATGTGTAGGAGAAACTTCAGAATTCTAGAACATTATAATTCTGAAAATAATGTTTTCTTTACAGATGTTATATCTTCAGCAACCAAATAGTAACATATACTTCAAGTGCAGCAAGGCTGATGCCCTAAATCACCTAACAAAGGAAAAAGAAACTCTACAAGATGAACAAAGTAGCAGTTAAATCTGTGACGTTTATGATTTTGTAATTAATTATATTTTAATTCGCAGTTGTTACCATGTGTTTGTACAAATTAGGATTAGCAACCAAGGCTTAAGTATTTATTCTTATGAAATTCACTCTTCTTTATCATATTGTAAGCTCCCTCTTGTAATTATTGTACATTAAATAAGAGCAAGTAAAAAACTTAAAAAATAAGCACTAATACTGCGCAGCAATCTTTAACTTATGCAAACCTGAGCTGAATGATTTAATCGAAATAATGTTCTTGTTTGTCGTTTTATGTGTCACTATTAATCTCTATAAAGGGGGTGGACATATACAGGTGAGATCAGGGGAGTTAAGGCTGAATTCCTTATCAACCATCGGTGGGCTCAATCACAGGGCTGTCACCTTCTGAGTCGAGTGCTCTTACTACTGCGCTACGACAATGTCTGAGTGATTTAATCGAAATAATAGTGAATATATTTAATTGTGTACTAGTATAATTTCATAAACATTAGACTAGTATATTGCTTTGGATGAATATATGTATGAATAAATGTTTAGTTTGTGTATGAGTAGGACAATAAGAGAAAAAAAAGCAATGATGACACAAATAAGCTGAATTGTTAGAGCATCAACCTGGGAAGCAACAAACGTGTTTAAACCCACCACGGGTTGTTAGGAAGGGCGTCCAGCCTTAATTCCTCTGTTCCAATCTGTCTGTGTCCACCCATATGATGGAGATTAATAAATGCAAAATGCCAAGCAACATTATTTGACAGTCTCCCCAGATATATATTTACAGTATTTATATATTAAATGGGTTTTTTTTATGTGTCGATATGTATCCTGTAACATGTCTGTCAAGTTATTCAATATAGTATTTCCTGTCTCAGAATACACTTGTCCTGTTTTAATAACCTTAGGAGAAAGTACAAAAACATTGTTTCTCAAAATATATTTCTCTCTATTTTTGTAAGATAGGTGGGAATACAGGAGGAAGAAATGAGGCCCCAAGAGAAAAATAGAAAATGCAGAGAGAGGGAGCATGAGCTATTGGAGGCAGAGGATGCCAAACTCCTCAAGTAGATAGAACCCTTCCAACACCACATTAACTCAGAATGTCCACCCCCATTCGAATAGGGATGAAAAGTGACACATAAACCTGCAGACTGTTGTAATACATGAGCCTGCACTGAGTTATACTGTAATTTTATAGTTTTTTAGTATAATAAGGGGGAGTAGATATTGTCTTGTGTGGATAGTAGTATAAGTTCAAAATTCATTTTCTCAATTTGGGAATTTGCAATATTGTTGGCTCTAGATGTAATCCCCACGAGATATGAAGGACAGTAATACTGCTTTTTAGTACTGTATTCAGTAACCTATAGTATACAAAATGGATCCACCTGTAACTTGAAGGTAAAATATGTTTCTGATTAAAATAAGTAATTTATTATTAATATTATTTTTCCTAAAGGTGAGGAAGAAAAAATACCGCACATGTAATCCCAGAGTATTGTTGAAACAGACTAAAAAAATTTATAAGTGAGTGGCTAACAAACCTCCTCTCTGAATAGTTTTCTTGCTAAGAGTTAACAAAAAGATGTGACTTCCAGTGAGGATAAGATTACCCTCTGTGTCAGAACTGCATGTATGAATAAGTTTGATTGTGGTGTAGAATTATAATGATATAATACTGAGATCTTTCATTACAAATAAACGAATATTTTGGTTGCAATTAAAAGATAAATTAGCAATAGTGAAGGACACAAGGATTACTAAGAAGTGAAGACCTCTTATAAAGTCACCAATGGATAGTGCAATGGTTGTTTGTGGAGTGGAGTTTAGGAAAAGAAGTGGAGGGGATATGGGTGGTAGAAGAAAAGTAGTGAATTGATGAGGGACAAAAAGGTAATTTATGTGATGTATATACAAGGATAAAGAAAGGGACATGGTATAACAGTGGTTAGAGCACTAGACTCGGGAAGTGACAACACCTTATTCGAACCCACTGCAAGTGTTAAAAAGGGGCATCCAGTCTAAATTTCCCAGCTCCAACCTGTCTATCTCCATTCACATTCGAATGAAGATTAGTCTGACACATAAAACAGCTTAGAAACAAACAGACATGGATAATAAAAGGAAAATAAGACCATATTCTGAGAAGTAAAACAAATGTTGGAGAGTTGAAAATCATGGCATATCAGATATGGAAGGAATAATTAGCAAGGAATTTTCAGGAGCATAAAAAGTTGCTTTGAAAAAATGCAAACTGTTTAAGAGAAGTTGGGGAGGATAGTAGCAAGATCCATCATTTTATATGTGCACAGACAAAGTGTTGAAAGACCAAAATGTTGAAAGGTCAAAGTGTCGAAAGGTTAGGTTAGGTTCTTTCGACACTTTTGCTTTCGACACTCTGTCCTACTACCGTTTTATATGTCCAAATTAGTTCCTATTCCAATGCAGGCGGACAGACATATTGGAGATGGAAGATTAAGGCTTCCTGTCCTCCCTTAGGCCACATGGTGAGATCTAACCTGCATTAGTCACTTCCCAACTTGCTCACTCTACTACTGAGTTACTATGGACTCCAGGAAGGTAGCAATATAATGAAATAAACTGATTGTCTCGTGAAAAAAGATATAATTGACGTGAGACAGAGATGGAGGAGTGTTTTATGATTTGCTATATATGGAGGAAGAGTGAATTAAAGTCTGCACAGTAGTGCCAGTATATGCCAGTAAACCTGGGCATAGTTTGGAACTCTTTCAATGTTGCACATTTTTGTGTGCCATAATTAATTCCTATATGAAAGGGGGTAGACACAAACATGATAGAACCAGGGGATTGAGGTTGGATGTCCCTTCTAGCGCCCTTATTTGGGACTAAGCCCGTGTTTGTCACTT
Source organism: Halocaridina rubra (assembly GCA_037179515.1). Classification (NCBI taxonomy): domain Eukaryota; kingdom Metazoa; phylum Arthropoda; class Malacostraca; order Decapoda; family Atyidae; genus Halocaridina; species Halocaridina rubra. Next base: position 9,729 of record JAXCGZ010023884.1, read on the forward strand.
CCCAACTCGCACACTCTACCTCTGAGCTATATATGATATACAAGAGTGCAATAGTGAATGAATGGAAGAGATGTTATAGATTTTCATTTTTGTTAAATCTACTTGTTTTGGATGTAGCTACTCTACTGACTTTTAATAAATGATATATTGATGCCAAAATGAATAATACCTCATCCAAATGGTGGAGCGTAAGAGGGTTCAGACAAGAGAAAAATAAGAAAAGGTCACCAGTATCAGAAAAAAACCCAGAAACGGGAATACAGAAATTAATCATTGTAATTCATTGAATGTCAAAATAAACTAATTATATCTGTCTATATTCAATAGCACCATTCCCCTTGTAAGAGGGGTGGCAAAGTCAAAGAACGCACATTTACCAGTCAAGACAAACCCCAGATAAAGGGTGGTCATAACTCCCCTCCACCATCCTGCTTAGGTCAACCACAAGATACGAGGGCAAGGATCTTCCTCTGTGAGGTCCGACAGCCTCAACTTGTGTACCTCACACCACTTTTGTTTATTAATAATTTATCATTTAATAAACATTAACACCTTATGCAAATGGCAGAGAGAAGGGAGTGGGTCTGATAATTAAAAAAAAAAACTTTTAGGCACCGACAGCAAAGTACATAAAAGATGAGCATCAACGCCATCTAGTTAGTGAAAAGGGCCCTGAAGGTTAATTATGAAGTTGCAATACCAAACTTATGAATCGCTTCTGTTTTCGGCAATTTCCCCATCTATCGGTTCCTTTTCATTATCGGAACACCTTAAAATGAGAGAGAGAGAGAGAGAGAGAGAGAGAGAGAGAGAGAGAGAGAGAGAGAGAGAGAGAGAGAGAGAGAGAGAGAGAGAGAGAGAGAGAGAGAGAGAGAGAGAGAGAGAGAGAGATCAGCGTTTCTCTATTCGCCAATTTCCCTTGCATCGGTTACTTCTCGTTAATTAAGGCAACACCTTAAATTTTGAGAGAGAGAGAGAGAGAGAGAGAGAGAGAGAGAGAGAGAGAGAGAGAGAGAGAGAGAGAGAGAGAGAGAGAGAGAGAGAGAGAGAGAGAGAAGCCATTCGTATTTTAATTCAATTATTCGAGTACTGAAGCGTGTATGGAAGGCGTAACAAAGGGAATGATATAGTCAAATACAGTTTTTTTTTTTTTTTTGGAGTGTGCTCTAAATATTATTTTTTTTTCCTTTTTTAGTGTCTCGCATCTCTTTATGTATATTTTCCCCTCTTATCATAATTATTCCCTATTTCTTTTTTATTATTTCCATTTCTATAAGAAATGCTGCACAGTATATGGTATTTATATATTAAAGGAGATTATCATATAAATCAAGCATGGCTAAAGGTACGGCCACACTGAGCGCGCTCTTGGAGGGTAGACGGTTGCATCCAGTATGGCCACTCGCATAAGATAAAAAGTGTTAGCTTTAGTTCTGTGAAGACCATATAAAGCGAACAAGACAAAGCCAAAGTTACAGTATCTTATTGCAGCAGAAAATTAAATAATAAACACTATGGCATACAAGGAAATGGTCAGGAATTAGAACATTCGTTTAGAGAATGTCAACAATATTTACTTTTTCACAATATGTGATTTGTCGAGAGAATACATATACATATATACACATGCCATATTCCTCCTTGTAAGGGGGGTGGCCGAGCCCAAAAACGCGCACTCACCACGATCCACACATACCTCCGTGAGGGAGGGGGGTTAAGGATACTTCCTCAGTGTTCCCCTGCGTCTCGTAAAAATCGACTAAATGGGGCGGAGTGGGGGAACTGGGAATCCCCTCTTCAGTATTTTATACTTCCTACTAGTAGCCAAGAGATGTCAAGAGAATACCAGGTACAATTTAGAAAATACACGAGCTTACCGATTTGTGAGTCACTATCAATCCCTTATGTGATGGGGGTGGACACACACAACTTGGACCTGGGGGAGTAATGCTGGATGGCCTTTCTAACGCCCCGTGGCGTGATTAAGCACGGGTTTGTCACAACATGACTCTATCAGTATATTGATTAAGAATACATACTTTCATATTGTACAACTGGTCGGGCAATTTCATTGAAGTATTCCAATATATTAAGCAAGAGAGCATAGGAGGAGTTAGGAAAATGAGTAATATTACAGAGATATAAAAATGAAAAAAGGGTGAAGTTATAAGAAGAAAACAATGTATACTCTTTCGCGATATAGGCAAGTCGACGCACAAATCCATATTCACAAATACTTTTTCAGGAAAAATTATATCCTTTCATCTTTTATTATGAAAGATGAAATATGAGCAAGTAGACACTTAACACCATTCATATATATTCATAAAATATTTAGTTCTCTCAACTCTCATACTCAATCGTGCACCAATACTAATAGAATTGGACAACTCACCCACTCTTTTGGGTAATCCAATCTACCCAACTTTCATTCTGAACAATTTATGAATATTGTTGGACTATGGCTTAATCCTAGAGTCCTTTCAGTTCACAGCGATTCACCTGAATGGATTAAATGAAAGAGAATCGTGTCCTGACAAGGACACGTGTTGATGTTGTTATGGCGCTGAAGAGAGAGGTTCCAGACGTTAATCAAGACTGAAGTGTTGTTGAAATCCTCTTGACACATCTAAATGACACAATACCTTCCCCTTCAATTAACCATCATATGAAATCAGTCTCCACTTCACTTCTCCTACATTATGAGAGCATATGGGGAGGTCTGATATTCGAGTGTATGAGACATCAACTTCGTAGGCGAACTGGAGATGGTGCTACTTGTGGTTATCCAGTACCTTTGTCTAATCATCATCAAATCTCCCGAGTTCTCCTGTCAGGGGTCGCCACAGCGGACCAGTCGTCTTCATGTCGCCCTATCTCCTGCGTCCATTTGTTACACTGCGCATACACATATCCTCCTTCATCACATCCATAAACGCATCTGACGCGGTTCTGTGTATGGCTAGGATCCCGTACGGGATCCTAGCCATACTCAAAACCGCGTCAGATGCGTTTATGAAATTCATTTGTGTGTATCTAGCTAACTAACAATATGGTATCCTAGGTTTACACTGTTTAAGAAATCGGGCTGTGTTAATCTGACCATGATGTTAATATCTTTAATAATATCCAAATACTCATTCTTCGGTTTCCATCACTGTTGCCAACCTCTCGGACTCCTCCTTCTGTGTCTCTTTTTCTATTTTCCTTCATTCTCTCCTTTTTTCTTTTACAGTTATCGTATGTCACTGTATATACAAGAAATGGCAAAATTAAACTTTGTGTGAACTAACCATTATTATCGATGCAAGGTGAGGAGATGCAGGTGAATGAATCAGTCGGATGAAATTAAAAAAAAAAACAATCAACGCCGCTACCAGATCAAAGACAGGGTCTCTCTCTCTCTCTCTCTCTCTCTCTCTCTCTCTCTCTCTCTCTCTCTCTCTCTCTCTCTCTCTCTCTCTCTCTCTCTCTCTCTCTCTCTCTCTCTCTCTCTCTCTTTCAACTCTCCTTAATGAAGAAAGACTGGTCCTGGTAAAACACTTAATAATTCAGAGACAGAGAGGCTCAGTTCTTGAAACTTCGTTGTTCCCATATGAGAATGAATGAGGGCCTCTTTATTTTGCTTTACCTTCTGTAATATGGCTAGCGTTGTCGCTAATGACGTTTCCGCCTCCTCAATAATATCGTTTCGGAGCTACGTCCCAGGTAATTGATAAAAGGGACAGGCACTCGGCCTTAAACGAAAACCACAACAGGAACAAAGAGTAAGAAAAAAAAATTGATATCTTCTTCTTCTTTTTAAAAAAAGAGTGAAGGTGGATAGTGACTGGATATCGTTGATGAAAAGAAAGAGCAGAGTAGGTGAAAGAACAGAAGCCTGTGGAACCCCACTAATAACTAGGAATTTTTTATTTTTTTTCAGGTATGATTGATATTTGGAGTATTCGACACAGCCAATCACTAATATTTTCCAAAATAAGTAAAAGCTAATTATTCTCTGTACTTGCGGGTGAAAATAAAATAATTCCCTACTTATTTATATTTATATAATATTTTTTTATGACAAACTTTGAGTGATGACATTATATTCATATTATTCTTCTTGTTTGCAATTAGCTTTAATCAGTTTCTATATATGTTTATATGTACATATGTATATTAATCAACAAAAATATTTCTAAATTTTAGACAAGTTTTCGTACATTAACCACCATACACACACACACATATATATATATATATATATATATATATATATATATATATATATATATATATATATATATATATTTTTTTTTTTTTTTTTTTTTTTTTTTTTTTTGTAGACACGTTTTTGTACATTAAGAACTAAATATATAATTGTTTAGACACGTTTTGTACATTAACCACTAAATATATAATTTTTAGACACGTTTTGTACAGTAACTACCAAATACATAATTTTTTGGACGCGCTTTTGTACATTAACTATCAAACATATAATTTTTAGGCACGTTTTTGTACATAACCACCAAATATAAAATTTTTTGGATGCGTATTTGTACATTAATCACCAAATATATAACTTTGTACACACGCTTTTGTACATTAACCACCAAATATATAAATTTTTGGACACGTTTTTGTACATTAACCACCAAATATATAATTTTTTGGATGCGGTTTTGTACATTAACCACCAAATATATAATTTTTTGGACTAAGTTTAATTGAACACACTTATTACATTAACCACCAAAAAGACTTTTCTATTGTTTTTTTATTTAAGCGAAGAATATGTCTCTAATAACTTAAGTGCAGGGAAAAAGGGCCATATGGCTTGGATTAATAGGGAAACTTTTAAGGGCTCTTCCTAAGCAAATGTCATTTACTCAAAGCCACGTGTCACTGGCAGACTGACTCTCTCTCTCTCTCTCTCTCTCTCTCTCTCTCTCTCTCTCTCTCTCTCTCTCTCTCTCTCTCTCTCTCTCTCTCTCTCTCCACACACACACACACACATACACATACTATCTATCTATCTATCAATACTACGAGGGCTATCCTGTTTAGTTATTTCCTATATGGATATCCTTTTATACACACACACACATGCACACACGCACACACAGGAGACGGGAATATACGAGCTTTGGGCTCTTTCCCGTAAGCACATTAAGGTAATCACAATTAGGTAATCACACACACACACACGTATATATATATATATATATATATATATATATATATATATATATATATATATATATATATATATATATATATATATATATATATATATATATATATATATATATATATATATATATATATATATATATATATATATAAACTCCCAAGACAATTTCGGAATAATTAGAATATCAGACCCCCCCCCCAAAAAAAGTGTATCTTTTTGCTGGTTTCCATTCACTTTTCTTTCATTTCCGGCAAATGCAGAGTGAAGAAGCGGAATATTGACTAAACTCTTCCACTTTTTTTTTGGACTGCTTTTGTTTTCGTTATTTTTTTGTAATCTGATTTTTCCATCTCGTTTTTCCTCATTAAGGATAAGAAGGGTTCTCGAATGAGGCTTCATAAACAATTTCATTTTATTGTTTGAATTTAATTGTCTTTGTTCAATTGTTTTTTTTTTGTTTGCTTTGTCTTTTGCTCTGTTTATTTATATTTTTGTTTTATTTGTTTCATATTTGGTTTTATTGTTATCATTCGCTAATTTTTTTTAATAAGCAGAGTAGGTATATATATATATATATATATATATATATATATATATATATATATATATATATATATATATATATATATATATATATATACATATAGGATATCAGGGGACTCAAACTCACGATGCAATCTACAAAGTCACTGTACCTTAGCCAATTGAGCCAATGCAGCAGATGGAAATCTGCACTTTATAGCATAGCCAGTACATACACACATCTCTCCCATCATCCTTAATATCAACTTTTACTTATTGTTCATATATATATATATATATATATATATATATATATATATATATATATATATATATATATATATATATATATATATATATATATATATATATATATATATATATATATATATTTAAACCCCATGTAAAACTGTAACAAGCTGATTAAAATGACGATGGGAGAGATGCTTGCATGAACTGGCTTTTCTCTGGTATGTAGATTTTTATTTGTCGTAGTGGCTCGGTTGTGGCTGCATGACTTCGAAGCTTGCGACGTGAGTCCGAGGTTCCCTGATTTCCTAAAATAATTTCGTGGATAATGGTATTGTTAATATAACTATTTCGTTGTTTATATATATATATATATATATATATATATATATATATATATATATATATATATATATATATATATATATCTCGTACACACATTCCTGAACAAGCTCCCACGTCGTATCTTCAAGACTTTTTTCTTTTCTTTTTAATAGAATATTTTATGATAGGATGGGGATCATTTTGATGTTTTGTTGCTTTGATCTTTGTGTATATCTTTTCTAAAGCAAAAAGAAAACGGGTTTAGGTTCATCACAGAACACTGACTTCTCTATCTCGTATGACAAGTCGCTTTTTGGTGAAATAAATAAATAAATAAATAAATAAATAAGTAATTGAACATATACATGCAAAAATAAATAAATGAATATATAAACAAAATAAATAAATATATAAATAGGTACGCAGTGAGTGAGAGGAAGAATAAGTTAGCAAATAAATATATAATTAATAAATCTTTTTCTTGTTTGGTTTTACGTCACGGACTCCCTTTTCAACCAAGGGCTAGGACGGTTGCCTTCTTGCGAAGGACTTGTTTTGGCAGATGTAATCGGGACCCTTAAGAGAGTGGAAAAGTTGAAGACAAGAAGAAAAAGAAGAAGAGGTATCACTTTCTTAACTAAAGTATGATAATAATCCGTATAGTAAAGGAGCAGGTTAGTCCATTCAGAAAAAAAGAGAGGGCTGTTGTCAGACTGGGCATCCGGCTGTAAAATTTCAAAACAATACCAATTATTAACCTCATTAAAGGCTGGTTAGAAGCAGCGAACGCATAGAAACAAATTAATTGCTGCTCTCATTGTACTACTGCTGTTGTAGAAGAAGAAAAGAAGAAGAAGAAGAAGAAGAAGAAGAAGAAGAAGAAGAAGAAGAAGAAGAAGAAGAAGAAGAAGAAGAAGAAGAGAAGAGGAAGAGGAAGAAGAAGGAGAAGAAAAGGAGAAGAGACGAAGAACGAAGAAGAAGAAGAAGAAGAAGAAGAAGAAGAAGAAGAAGAAGAAGAAGAAGAAGAAGAAGACGAAGACGAAGACGAAGACGAAGAAGAAGAAGAAGAAGAAGAAGAAGAAGAAGAAGAAGAGGAAGAAGAAGAAGAAGAAGAAGAAGAAGAAGAAGAAGAAGAAGAAGAAGAAGAAGGAGGAGAGGAGGAGGAGAGGAGGAGGAGGAGGAGGAGGAGGAGAGGAGGAGGAGAGGAGACGAGAAGAAGAAGAAGAAGAAGAAGAAGAAGAAGAAGAAGAAGAAGAAGAAGAAGGAGGAGGAGGAGGAGGAGGAGGAGGAGGAGGAGGAGGAGGAGAAGAAAATACAGTAAGCGACTAAAGTCAAGAGGTCAAATCAACCACACCAACTTACTTTTAGGAGAAAAGACAATTTTGTTATTTACTACAAGGACTACTACTACGGCTCCTAGTAGTAGTAGCAGTAGTAGTGGTAATAGTATTAGTAGTAGTAGTAGCAGTAATAGTAGTAGTTCCTTTTAAATTATATATTTTCTAGTCAAGAGTATTTTGTTATTGTATTTATATGAATTTTTTCCTCATACTCTACTTCTACTACTACTACTACTACTAGTACTACTACTACTACTGCTGTTGCTGCTGGTACTATTTTTTATTTATTCGTTTATGTATTGGCGGTCAATCTTATTTCCTTGTTCTATTTCAAAGGACTACATCCCTCCATTTCTTGCTACAACTACAACAGCAACAACAATAATAACGACAACAACAACTATTACTACTACTACGACGACGAAGACGACTTAGGAATTATATAAGAAGCTAAAACCGGTTTCCACATTTGTCACTCATGATTTTGTGTGTGAACATTTATGTATTTGATCTTATTTTTTGTCTTAGTTTTTGTTTGTGGTTTTGGATTTAAATATTCTGTGTGTGTGTGTGTGTGTGTGTGTGTGTGTGTGTGTGTGTGTGTGTGTGTGTGTGTGTGTGTGTGTGTGTGGAAAATTGACTTGCTTATTTTAATGTATTAAAATCTCTCTCTCTCTTTCTATCTGTGTGTGTGTGTGTGTGTGGAAAATTTACTTGCTTATTTTAATGTATTAAAATCTCTCTCTCTCTCTCTCTCTCTCTCTCTCTCTCTCTCTCTCTCTCTCTCTCTCTCTCTCTCTCTCTCTCTCTCTCTCTCTCTCTCTCTCTCTGTATATGTGTGTGTGTGGAAAATTGACTTGCTTATTTTAATGTATTAAAATCTCTCTCTCTCTCTCTCTCTCTCTCCTCTCTCTCTCTCTCTCTCTCTCTCTCCTCTAGTGTAACATGAGGATTATGATTCAATCATTATAATTTATTTTAGTGTAATATTTATGAAGTAACGAAATCCTTATTAGTGTTCAAGAAAATTTGTTATTTCTCACGAAAAGCGAAAAGTCATAATATAATATGAAACAGCTTAAAGGTACATACAGTCTATAATCATACATATAAGTATATGTATTCCGAAGCAATGTCGAACTTCCAGAATAAATATAACCAAGATATTACCACCCATATAAAAAAAAAAAAACTCCCTTGTGGAGTTTCCTTTGTAGAAATTTTTATTCGCTGACTCTTGAATATTTTGCGTCGAAACCACAACAATCCTTTGATGTTTCCGAATGGGTAGAAACAAAGATATTAAAAATAACTCTTTTTGACTTTTCACCAAACGGATATTTATTTCAGTGAAGCTAACCCTTTTGTACTATATATTTTTTCTTTCTCTATTTTATATGTATATGTATATATATACAAAAACATATATACATACATACGGATATTTATTTCAGTGAAGCTAGCCCTTTTGTACTATATATTTTTTTTCTTTCTCTATTTTATATGTATATGTATATATGTACAAAACCATTCATTCATACATACATACATACATACGGATATTTATTTCAGTGAAGCTAAGCCTTTTGTACTATATATTGTTTTCTTTCTCTATTTTATATGTATATGTATATATATATATATTTATAATATATATATATATATATATATATATATATATATATATATATACAAAAACATACATACATACATACATACATGGATTGTACTTTCATAGGCTCAGTCAATATCGAAACTAACAGTACAAATTTTTATGTATTTCCTTTTTCTTCTATATATACAGTCCATTTGTATGTATGTATGTATGTATGTATGTATGTATGTATGTATGTATGTATGTATGTATGTATGTATGTATGTACGTACGTACATACGTACGTATGTATGTATGTATGTACGTACGTACGTACGTACGTATGTATGTATGTATGTACGTATATGTGTATGTATGTATGTATGTATGTATGTATGTATGTATGTGATTACCTAATTGTGATTACCTAATTGTGTTTACGGGAAAGAGCCCAAAGCTCGTATCTTCCCGTCTCCTCATCGGTTCCATTTTAGACTTAGTGATACTTATCTTACCTGTCCTTAAAACTATGGATTGAGATAGCATTAACTACCTCCTCGCTTAGCCAATTCCAATTATCAACTACTCTTACACTGAAAAAGTATTTCCTTACATCCTGCAAAGAAGTTTTCTTACGAAGCTTCAAACTATGACCTCTAGTTCTAGAGCCAGCCATATCGAAATATCGATCCCTATCCACTCTATCATAACCATGAAGGAATTTAAAGACTGTCACCATATCCCCCCTTACTCTTCTAGCTTCGAGTGATGGCAAGTCTAATTCCCTCAGCCTCTCATCATAACCGAGATTGCGTATTTCTGGCACCAGTTTCGTGGCATGTCTTTGAACTTTTTCAAGCTTAGCTATGTGCTTTTTCAAGTGCGGATTCCAAAAGGGGGCTGCATATTCGAGTTTTGGCCTCACATAGGTTACATAAATATTTCTGAACATTTCCTTGTCCATGTGCCTGAAGGCTACCCTTACATTTGATAAGAATGCATATGCTGCCCTTACTACGCCATTTATATGTATTTCTGGAGACAAATCTGCCAGTATGTATGTATGTATGTATGTATGTATGCATGTATGTATGTATGTATGTATGTATGTATGAATGTATGTATGCATGTATGTAGATGATATGTTACTACAGAACCTCTTCATCTAATGGCGTGGTCCTTTATCCTGAGAAGTTAACAGACACTTAAAATACTTTTATTTGCATATGCCCAAAACGTCTTGGTTTTCTCAGCCGACATGAATTCCGACCTCTTTGACCTTGCAAATGGTCATGTAGTAACAAGGTTTGTTGTTGGTATTTTGTACCATTATGTGTCAGGTCGAGGGTTTGCGCCCCGTCACGGTCTGAGGTTAGCAAGGGCATGCACTCAGGGTAACGATTGCATCTGCCAAAACAAGTCCTTTGCAAGAAGGCAACCGTCCTAGCCTTTGGTTGAAAAGGGAGTCCGTGACGTAAAACCGGAACAAAAATATGTGACTTGGTGTGGCACAGGTTCAAATAATTTCCATTCTACTCCTACTCATACTACTACTGCTGCTGCTTCTGCTGCTGCTAATGCTGCTACTGCTTTTTTTTCTTCTTCTGGTTCTTCATTATTGTTGTTGTTATTATTATTATTATTATTATTGTTAATAATAATATTATTATTATTAATATTAATAATAATAATATTATTATTATTATTAATATTATTATCATTATTATTATTGATTTATTATTATTATTATTATTATTATTATTATTATTATTATTATTATTATTACTATTATTATTATTATCATTATTATTATTATTATTATTATTATTATTATTATTATTATTATTATTATTATTATTATTATTATTAAATTATTATTATTATTATTATTATTATTATTATTATTATTATTATTATTATTATTATTATTATTATTATTATTATTATTATTATTATTATTATTATTATTACACGCATTAACAGATATAATTTCGGAATAAAAAATAATAATTGTTTTTGCAAAGAGTTTCCATTAGAATCCATAGTGCCTCTAACACCAAGTATTACTACTCCTTATACTATACACACATACGTCTCTATATCAGTTTTAGGTTCGTAAGGGCATACACTCAGGGTAACGATTACATCTGCCAAAACAAGTCTTTCGCAAGAAGGCAACCGTCCTAGCCCTTAGTGGAAAAGGGAGTTCTTGACGTAAAACCGAATTTTTATCAGTTTTTTCCCTCATCATGCACAAGCTCATTTAAGCACTGAATCCCAAGAGGAAACTAATTCCTATTTATCTACTTCTTGTCTGTTAAAGGGAAACCTTTTCTCTTTATCTTTTAGCGCTCTGTATTGTCGGGGGGAGGTTGCTGCTCTGGCTGGGCACCAGTGGGGGGGGGGCTGTGCCGGCTGGCGACCACCCTATGGGTCCTCCATAACCCGTTCCACCCACCGTGGGTGGAGAATCTTAAAAAAAAAAAAAAAAAAAAAAAAAAAAAATATATATATATATATATATATATATATATATATATATATATATATATATATATATATATATATATATATATATATATATCGTCGGCATTTACCAGTGTGTGAAATGATAAACCTTCAGGTATTTATTCTGAAATTTATTCGTCGCTGGGGCACTGAGCGATAGTGTCATCGGATTGGTTTTTTGTATAGTGTGCTGAAATATTCATTTTCAGAGGTCAAGTAATTCATTCACTGTTATTGTATATATATATATATATATATATATATATATATATATATATATATATATATATATATTTATTTATTTATTTATTTTTTTTTTTTGAGTGACACCGGGACAGGCAAAAATTGCCCTCATCAATAAAGGCCCGGGCACGAGAGAACACCAAGACGAAGGAGAAGAACAAGGTTAAGGACAAAGCAGAGATGAGGTCATGTCACACAAAGGAAAACGACAGACAAAATAATCCAAGTACAGAGGACCTAGAGATTTGGAGGTGTTTACCTAATGAGTGAGACCGTTGTTATGCCTCTTTATATGCATTTAAGGGAGTGCCTCATGTCTGAATACAGTGCCACGTCATGAATTAGGAACATAATAGAACAAATTGCATAAGGCAGCGTAGAGGAAACGTAATCTCAGTAACGCCAAGAAAAGACTTGATAATGAAATATTAAAAGTACCGAAAGAGAATCATAATAAAATTTATATATATATATATATATATATATATATATATATATATATATATATATATATATACACATATATATATATATATATATATATATATATATATATATATATATATATATATATATATATATATATATATATATATATATATATATATATATATATATATATATATATATATATATATATACTGTGTACACGAAATTATTCTCAAGATTATTTGCCCAATTATTTGTCAGTGTTGATTTCCCCTATCTCAAAATAAACACTTCCAGAGTACAAAAAGATTTCCACGTGTTCCCTCACCTGTCCAGATAAATACTAATTAACCTTTATTACTGCACAAGCAAAAACATCACAGCTATTATTAGCAAGCA
>JAXCGZ010023885.1:0-22474 GCA_037179515.1 Halocaridina rubra
GGCATAAGTGAATCCCAGGAGCCAACATGGCAGGGGAGACTTGAAGAAAATAAAGCTAACGTTGTAGACCTGATAAGAAAGCTTGGAGTAGTATGTGGTCCTGAGGATATTGTAAACATACACCAACTAGGTAAATATTCGAGGGAAGGAAAGCCGAGACCAACAAAAGTAACCTTTGAGAGAGGGGAGACATGTAGGGAAATATTGTTGAGAAAAAAAAGTCTAAAAGACCTTCAAGAATGCAAAGAAGTGTTCATTAGACGATACAGAACACAGGAAGAGATGGGAAAGATCAAAAACTTGTTGCAAGAGGCAAGAAGGTTAAATGATGAAAGAAATGAAGAAGAGAAGAAAAATTTTCGTTACAGAATACTTCCAGACAAAGGGGAGATAAAGAAGATAATGACAGAAGATCAGGGGATGGGGCCTCATTAAGATTGTTATACACAAATGCTGATGGATTAGCTGGTAAGGCAGTAGAATTAAAAGATAGGATTCACAACAGTAAGGCAGATATAGTAGCAATTACAGAGACTAAGTTGAGTGAGGACATAAACAGTGTCACAGTTTTTCCTAAGGGCTTCAGAATACTAAGGGTCGAAAGATCTGAGAGGACTGGTGGAGGGATAGCACTGCTCATAAGTGAGAGGATTCAAGTTGAAGAAATAAACTTGGCTATAGAAAGTGAGTTCAGGGAATTTCTTGTTGCTCGCATAAATACTGGGTCAGAGAGCATTATAATAACTGTTGTATACAACCCACCAAGGAACCAAAATAGGCTTGAAATTTATGAGGAAAGTCATATAGGTACGATTGAAGTCATAAACTCAGTTGTTAACATGGCGCGGGAGAAAAAATGTAGGATTTTGATTATGGGAGACTTTAATCATAAAGAGATAGATTGGATAAATCTTGACCCACACAGTGGTGAGGACTCCTTTGGGGCAAGATTCCTAGATTGCGTACAAGGGAATTTCCTACACCAACATGTAATGGAACCAACAAGAGCCAGGGGTGGGGATGAGCCATCACTACTTGATCTGGTGTTCACAGATAATGTGTTGGATATTGAAAATATTGAGTATGAACCACCAATTGGAAAGAGTGACCACTGTGTGTTGTTGATGGAGTATATCATTGAAGACATTCTTCCTGAGAGAAGAGGCACTGAGGACATGAGGAGGAACTATCAGAAAGGAGATTACATCAAAATGAATGAGCTTTTTGCAGTTATTGACTGGAGAACCTTATTTTACAACAAATCTGTACAAGAAATGTATGACATCTTTTGTGAGAAATATGGGAAGATTGTAGATTGCTGCATACCTGTCACCAAAGTAGGTGTAATTCATGCCAGAGAGAAATGGTTCGATAATGGGTGTAAAAGAGCTAAGGAGTGGAGAGACAAATGCTGGAAAAGGTATAGGAGGAGAAAAAACATAAATGCCTGGCAAACCTACAAAAGAGCAAGAAATGACTACCTAAGTAAAAGGAGAGAGGCAGAGAAAGATTATGAGAGGGACATCACCAGGAAGGCGAAAGAAAATCCCAAGCTTTTCCACAGCTTTATCAGAGGAAAACTGAAGGTAAAAGAACAGGTTTTAAGGCTAAAGAGAGCGGATGGAAGCATCACTGAGACGGACGAAGAGATCTGCAAAGAATTGAACAAGGAGTTTCAGTCAGTATTTACAGTAGAAAATACCCCACCCCCTCAGATTGCAGTGATAGAAGCTCAAGGGCCGGTACTAGAGAACACCAACCTTACAGCCACAGAGGTATGCAAAGCGCTGATGGATTTAGATGTTCATAAAGCTACAGGTCCTGATGACATATCCCCTCATGTGCTTAAAAAATGCGCAAACACAATATCAGTGGCACTAAGTATCATATTTAAGGAGTCACTGGAGTCGGGGGAGATTCCAAGATGCTGGAAACAAGCAAATGTGATACCTATCTTCAAAAAGGGAAGGAGGGATACGGCTCTGAACTATAGACCAGTTTCCTTGACCAGCATAGTTTGCAAACTTATGGAGAAACTACTAAGGAAACATATCTCTCTTCACTTGGAATCCTTCAACTTTTTGTCAGTGAGGCAACATGGCTTCAGAGAAGGAAGATCAACAGTAACAAACTTATTAGAATTTTATGATGAGGTAAGCCAAATCTTACAGGAAAGAGAGGGCTGGGCAGATTGCATATTCCTAGACTTCCAGAAAGCGTTTGACACTGTTCCACATGGGAGACTTATTAGGAAGCTGCAATCAATGGCTAGAATAGGTGGAAATGTCTTGGAATGGATAAAAACTTACTTAGAAGGAAGGGAACAGAGGGTTAGAGTAAGACACTCAGTGTCTGAATGGAGAAGAGTTAGTAGTGGAGTTCCACAGGGTTCAGTTTTAGGGCCACTTTTGTTCCTTGTATATGTAAATGACCTACCAGAGTCTGTAAATTCATTCATGAATATGTTTGCAGATGATGCAAAGATTGTGAAGAAAGTAAAAAACGAGAACAATGGTAGAGAACTTCAGGAGGATCTAAATAATCTGCATGAGTGGTCAGAAAAGTGGCTAATGAAATTCAATACCTCAAAATGTAAGGTAATGAGAATGGGTACAAGTGCAAGAAGGCCCAAGCTTGACTACTCGGTGGCTGGAGTACAACTTCAAGAGACAGAAAATGAGAGAGATCTAGGAGTAAACATACTGGCAGATTTGTCTCCAGAAATACATATAAATGGCGTAGTAAGGGCAGCATATGCATTCTTATCAAACGTAAGGGTAGCCTTCAGGCACATGGACAAGGAAATGTTCAGAAATATTTATGTAACCTATGTGAGGCCAAAACTCGAATATGCAGCCCCCTTTTGGAATCCGCACTTGAAAAAGCACATAGCTAAGCTTGAAAATGTTCAAAGACATGCCACGAAACTGGTGCCAGAAATACGCAATCTCGGTTATGATGAGAGGCTGGGGGAATTAGACTTGCCATCACTCGAAGCTAGAAGAGTAAGGGGGGATATGGTGACAGTCTTTAAATTCCTTCATGGTTATGATAGAGTGGATAGGGATCGATATTTCGATATGGCTGGCTCTAGAACTAGAGGTCATAGTTTGAAGCTTCGTAAGAAAACTTGTTTGCAGGATGTAAGGAAATACTTTTTCAGTGTAAGAGTAGTTGATAATTGGAATTCGCTAAGCGAGGAGGTAGTTAATGCTATCTCAATCCATAGTTTTAAGGACAGGTATGATAAGTATCACTAAGTCTAAAAATGGAACCGATGAGGAGACGGGAAGATACGAGCTTTGGGCTCTTTCCCGTAAACACAATTAGGTAATCACAATTAGGTAATCACACACACACACATATAATATATATATATATATATATATATTATATATATATATATATATATATATATATATATATATATATATATATATATATATATGTATTTATACATATTATATATACATGTATATATATATATATATATATATATATATATATATATATATATATATATATATATATATATATATATATATATATATATATATATATATATATATATACACATACATATATACATACATACATTCATATATTTGTATATATATATATATATATATATATATATATATATATATATATATATATATATATATATATATATATATATATATATATACATAACATGAAGCGAAATGAGATTTATGGAGACGTTTTAATAAGAAAACCTTTCGCCTCCCCTTCAATTCTGAACAATAATAACCAAATAATGCTGGTATCTCTGAATGAAATACGAGTCTTAGTAGATCGTATTAATCTGCAGCAAATAAAAAGATTTTCTTATTACAATAGTTGTGTATAGCTGAGTGTAACTATATTGATGTACAGAGGTCAAGGCTACGGAATAATATATTGCGATTTATTCTTAAAGAAAAGTTATTAGGCATAGGAAATGAGATTCAGAGTATTGGGAAAGAGTAATGAAATATCAAACTAGGGAGAAACCATCGATATTCAGTTACGTTAAAACTTTTACCTGGCTTCGCTCTACCAATCAAGAAATGGGAGTTACGAACAAAGGGTTCTTTCCCAGTAACACAGTCAGATAAAACCTTAAAGTTTGTTCACAGATTCAAGTTCAGGGCGAAGGACTGCCTTTGCTTAAGTCGTGCTGTTTGTCCTGCACGTAAGAGGAAGAAGAAGAACGCAGTGTTTACATTTTAAAGTTATGGGTATTCATTTAGGGAGAAAAGGAAGTGCTCTTTCAATGGTCTGTATGATTTTCAGATTGTTTTTGCTGTAAAGAAATGTGTTATGTCATCAATTAGAGTTTTAGATTTGTAGTTTTTCACAGGTATTTTGACCATGGTTAACGTACTGAATAGTATATATTCACTATGTTACTTTCCTTTGAACTGGTTCGGTAGAGCCTGTCAGCTGACCTTGTATCGTGTCCTACATATTTAAGAAAAAAGAAAGAACTAAAAGTTATATGACGCCTAGAATGCTGACCCTTCCTAATTATTACTCAGTTTTGACTGCTAAATTAATTGCAATCCGGAAAGCTCAATACTTAGCACTTACCATTTGTCCAGGTTTATCGGTTGTTCTGTGTTGATCCCAAAGCAGGTTTTGAATCAGTGCTCTTCAAGACCAAAATATGAGTGATAAATAACTGTTTAGAGGCTCTAGTTTGTCTTCAGGAAGATGATCACAGCGTTACGTTCCTGTGGACTCCTGCCCATTGCGGCATCTCTGGGAATGTGATGTTGGATTGGTTTGCCAAAAGGGTCTTGTCCCTTCCCCCTGTTTTCCAACTTAACCCTGTGATAGGTGATATATTGTTAAGTTTTGAGACTGGGTTCTTATCATTGCTGGTCTTCATCGAGTATTCTTAGGCAGTCACAAATCTGAATGCCATTGGTGATCACGGGCTGAGCTTCAGAATCACAGGTTAAAAGTCACCATGATGTGTCTACATTTAGGACGCTCGCTTTGTGTGCTCATATGCATCGTTTATACCACGCGCCAGATCCAAATCGTAGTTACTGTAATGTTCCAGAGACAGTCGAGGACATTTTTATACACATCCAACGTCATGATGGAAATGGGTGCATTCTTCGCCATACATTTCTCTCTCTAGGTATGCTGAGCTTTTCCTTACTATTGAGTGGTGACTCAGATGATGAAGTAATATTTGCAAGAAATGCATTTATCCAACAGGAGTATTTGATTCATTTCTCGTTTCTTGTGGTAAAATTATTAATTCTCTTATATCTATTAATTTGTACACAATAACTTTGGGCATTTTTCCTCATACTGATTTTATTCTTTGTGGGTAATGAAAGCTGTAAGATTTTAGATGACATCAGTGGCATAGTTGAATTTGCATCATTTGCAGCTTGCTGTGAGAAGCCTTAGATAATGCTGTGTGCTCAGGATAATAAGATATTACAGTGCAACTTAAGTTTATTATTTTTTTTACTTGTATGTGCATTAATACTGAGGTAAATTACATAGATGGCAAACATGTTACTCATTCAATTTTGTATTCTTTTTTTGTTGTTGTATTGGTTACACTGTTAATAAGTTCATGTTTGCTAGACGGTAAAAGTGAATGTGCCATTTTTTTTTTTTACAAATAACAGCCTTTCCTCAACTGGCATAGCTTTGGTAGAGACTAGCAGGAACAAGCTTGAGTTCGGCATTTATAGGGGAGAGATTATCAGAGAAATATCTCATGAGTAATAGCTTTCACATTAAAAATTTAACTATCTTTGATTCTTCTCTATATTTTGCTTTAGACCTTAATAATCTGTAATATTTGAACTGCTATGGCAAAAGAAAATTGTAGTACTACAACAGCTTCTCGTCCAGCAACAAGGTGATGTGATATGACCGATTTTACGTCACGGACTCCATATTCTACCAAGAACTAGGACAGTGGTTTCTTGCGAGGGACGTTGGTTTTGGCAGAAGGTATCGTAACCCTAAGTGAATACCCTTTCTAACCTCAGACCGCTAAGAGCAGCGAGTCCCAGACCTGACGCCTCAACGTTGCGGACGCTACCACTTTGCCACAACGACCAGAGTTCAGTAGCAAGGTCTATTTCTTAGTTTAGAATTGATAATCCATTCAGGCCTTATCTAAATTATTATGGTAGATTAATTATTGTAAAATTAATGATAATGATGTTTCAGAATTAGCCACTTGACCTATAACTAAAGTTGTTCCTCTGTGAAAGTAAAAATAATGCGCATTGACATCAGTTTTCAGTAACAACCACTATTCTCTGTTCTAGGGTGGTCAGGTCTGTTTATGGTGTCAACTAAATTAACATAAGTTATAGCACTAGGCATTCTCCCTCTAATTAGGCCGTTTGTGGCTGGCTGTTTATTTGAATTTAATAAATATAAGTAATTAATTTTATTCGGGTTTGTTTGTGGTTATATAACCAACCTGAAGAAGAACCACAACGTAGGTTATCACAACACTGGCTGTCTGAAATAGGAAAAGACGCGTTGTAGTGGCAGCAAGACTAGTGATATGTTAAGATAACAGCATACATCTAAATTTGTGCTAATAAAAATCTTCGTCATCTTATTCGTATTATTATTATTATTTATTATTATTATTATTATTATTATTATTATTATTATTATTATTATTATTATTATTATTATTATTATTATTATCATTATCATTATTATTATTATTATTATTTTTATTATTATTATTATTATTATTATTATTATTATTATTATAATTATTATTATTATTGTTATTATTATTATTATTATTATTATTATTATTATTATTATTATTATTATTATTATTATTATTATTATTATTATTATTAATATTATTATTATTATTAAAAGCTGTTTTACTTACTGAAATCATGGTGTGATTTCCAAGTGAATAGATTCCCGATATGGAGACATCTCCAATATCCCGCAGCATCTCCAAAAGCAGTTTGATCTGATTTGAGCAAAATATGAAGCTTAGAAATTCATATTTTAAATATTATTTAATAATAAATAAATCTTTTTTTAAGGGAATTGGGTAGCGAAGGAGGCATTAATTGAAAATAATTATAACTTTAATAATGATTATCTCCTTCAGAGTGGATTCTGAAATGATAAATAACTAATAGGTCATTTATTTATGAAATTTCAGAACTTGGATTATATATATCTTTTCAATATGTTTGTAGAAGTTGCCAAGACCCTTCAAATCACTTTGGGTTTTCTTTTTCTTTTCTTTATTTTTTTTTTTGCAATGCATCAAGGGGTTTAACATGTAGCCGGCGTGACCGGGTGGTAGGGTGCGTGACTTTGAGCGGTCAGGACGTCAGTTCGAAACCCTCCCCGGTGTAAGCTTAGAAAGGACATTTACTCGGGGTAACGGTCACACTGCCAAAACCCAAGTCCTTCGAAAAGGAGGTACCGGATCATAAAGGGATCTATTATTACAATGCAATACTTGTTTTTACCAAGTGTTCCAAGAGAGATTATGCGTATATACAAAACACGCTGGGTGTTGCGCATTTCTCGAAGGTATTAGAATACTTCCTCCGTATTCGCCTGCTTGTCGGAAAAGTCTACTAAATGGGGCGGAGCGAGGGAACTGGGATTCCCCTCCTCTGAATGCTCCCCTCACAAGGAGTCAGAGTATTTTGCCTTGAGTCAGCCACTTCCCTTATAAAGGGAAAATGGCTCATGTATACAGTGGTTAAAAAGTTTAAACATTTTTGCAAAGTACTCTGGGGTTAATACTCTTATTACTAAGTAATCTTGAGCTAAAATAAATCTCAAACGAGCTCAAGAATTTATATTATGCACTCTGAGGAAAAGAGGAAGACCTCTGACGGCTATGCACTTTGCAAGTAGTCCCCTGAATTTACACGTTTTTGCAAAATAATCTCCTGAAGAAGGAAGATTTACACGCTTTAAGAGGATTTCCTTGAGGGAACACATGTTCTGTGAGGTTAACCTAATTTTGAAAGTTGCTTTGTGAGTTATTAATATTTTTGCAAAATGCTGTGGAGTCATTTTTTTTTTGCTAGTTGATCTGTTTAAAATTGCTCTGCAGATTTTATTAATTTTGAAATTGGTATTAGAATTATTAGATTAAAATCCTATACAGGTAATTCATATTTACAAACTGTCCTGGAGATTAATTATTTTTCAAAGTTCTCTTGGGTTAATAAACTTTATAAGGTCTTCTGCTGATCATGAAATATGGTGCTGGAGGAATTCGTTTTTTACAACTTACTCAGAGACTTATTCATTTTAACAGATGCCTCTGGAAATTATTCATCTTTGCATTTGACTCTTATGACGTTTTAAATAGTCAATCTAAGTGTTAGTTTCCAATTTTCAAGGCCCTTTGGATGTTGTTAATCTTTATAAGGTGACTACTTTTTCCATTCTGTATATATATATATATATATATATATATATATATATATATATATATATATATATATATATGTTGATCATTTATACTCACTTGCAGAATATTAAAGCAGTTAGATGTCCTTTGCCATAGATTAAGCAACACTGTTCTTGTCCAACTTATCTGCAAGAGACCACAAGTTCTTTGAAATATCTCCTGAATGGGATGATCGCGTTTTTATAGAAACTTTTTTAAACTTATGATAATACAAAGATAATGAATTTGAGTTTATGCCTCTTACGTACAGGAAACTAGTTCTGATGGAACAATAATGAATATGAAAATGGAGCTGTTGAAATGGAAAGGAAAAACACGAGTTTAAATTAACAGATATATATATATATATATATATATATATATATATATATATATATATATATATATATATATATATATAATTTTTTCCTAATAAACAAGACAGAAGAGGGGGACCTTCGTAGTTTATATGCTATAGTGCTCGACTCTGGAAGTGACGGTACTGCTTTCGAACCCACAGTTTGGTGATAGGTAGGGCATCCAGCCTTAAGTACCCAGCTTCAGCCCATCTGCTCCCACCCCTGAATGGGGACTCATAGTGACATAAATTCCTTTAAATAAAAGATGGCATAGCGTCGAGTTTTGGAAATCGACATGGGCAGCACCAAGACTAAGCGTATCAGCATAACTTACCTCGTTCTTCAGAACTTCGGGAGAGTTAAATATGACCATCATAGCTGACAGCGAGGATAATGTACCCACAAGATACAATCCGTGATCTGGAGTGGTAATCGTTCTGTAGATGACCGAAATGAATGCCAGTACTAGACTCACGAGGAAAAGGCTTATTGGGGCAGCGATGTAATTCAGATAATCCTTTTTGATACTGGACGTCTGTTTGAGAGAGAGAGAGAGAGAGAGAGAGAGAGAGAGAGAGAGAGAGAGAGAGAGAGAGAGAGAGAGAGAGAGAGAGAGAGAGAGAGAGAGAGATGATATAAATCTCGTAATTTTTTTAAATTTATATTTTGGATTACTAAGCATGTTTGTTTACTTCTGTAACCCTCTGAGAAAATGAGATCCATTAATTACTCAATATATATATATATATATATATATATATATATATATATATATATATATATATATATATATATATATATATATATATATATATATATATATATATATATATATATATATATATATATATATATATATATATATATATATATATATATATATATATATATATATATATATATATATATATATATATATATATATATATATATATATATATATATATATATATATATATATATATATATATATATATATATATATATATATATATATATATATATATATATATATATATATATATATATATATATATTCAACACTAGTTTTATTCCTCGCGTGTGAAAGTAAGTTTACTTAGTTTTATATATTCTTCTTTATAAATAAGACATAAAAGAGAAGCTGTTGAAATTTACCTTCTTAAAAACATTGGCAAGAAACTGTAACTTGCTTATGTCATCATATGGGAGTCGAATGTTAGGTATCCTATTCACTGGTATACTCAGTCCTGATGATGTTTCGTTTTCTGAGTCTCCAGGAATGAATTTTGCTGTAGTTTGACATGAAAAATGATCAAGCAGCTCTTCGTTATGCCTCACATACCAAGGCACAACACACTGTACAGAGCGAACCAAGTTAGTTGCCAATAGTTTAAAGATAAGTTGATGTAAAAACAGCATCATATACAGCGCATGAACTTGCATCAAAGTGACCATCATATGGAAATATCCTACTCCGAATGATTTTGAAGGTGTCGGTTGCTGTAAGAGTATCACGAAGTTAAGTATAGTAAGTAATACCGAGAGGATATGATAGTGATTATAATAGAGTCTAACATATGAGAATTCGCGAGTTGCTTCGGGTTTCAAATGCACTTCCACTTTTGCAATATACTGATCTAGTTTCACAAGGTCTTCTAGGATCTTAGCTAATCTAGAACTTTTGAAACCGAGCGTGAGTACCACAACGTTGTTTGTGATGTGATGAATTAAAAAGACGAAGGACCACACAAAAACGCCGATACTGCTTGCTTCATCATTCCCAAGTGAATACGAGTATATAGAGATGATACTTAAGAGCATGTGGCACGTATTGAGGAAGGTCATCCATAACAGTGGCGCCAAGTGTAGCTTTTTAGTAATGGTACCATCCCTGTCCATCAAAACGTGACAAAAGATACCTGATGTTCGAAGTCCAATCATGCATACACTCAGAGCTTTAAAATAACTTCTCTCGCTAAATGTTGTCTTTCCCAGCCCCAGGAACATATTCATGGTGAAGAAACGTGAACTGTATTGCCAATGTCTCCAAATTCTTTTTCTTTACTTTGAAATCACGCTTATGTTAAATGTTGTGGCGTGGTTTTTGCTCCTCAGAAAAAAGATGAAGGCAGACTATGAATACCGAGTGTTTATTGAATTAAAATATTGTCTACGTCTGCTCAGAGTCGATATATTTTGGTATGAGTAATAATGTTTCCTTCATCAATAAGGATTAAAGTGTGACAGAAGCAAACTAATTCACAAATTGACAAGGTGCTGAATATCAATAAGCCCTGTCGTATGATTAATCATTTTAAGTATTGGCAAATATGATATTTGTTTAATATCAAGTGTCGCTTGATGTATTTGTTGATGTAGCTGCAATTAATTTAGGTAATGTACATCTTCATGTATGTCGTGCTCTTTCAAATTAATATTTCTCACACCATTAGAACTTACAATAAACAAGTTATAGTTTTTCTGCTTATTCCTAAGGTGTGTTTGTATATGCTCACCACTATACACTTTCCTACCTGACTTATATATAATCATCAATTGCTGTTATTGATAAATAAGGCTAAGAACAATATCGACTGAATGAAATTAAAGATTATAAACTAAAATAAATTTTGCCTTTGATGTTGAAGCTTAACATAAACATAGTTATTGCACTTTTTTTTAATTTATTTAAGTATGTGTATAGTTGTGTGTGTGTGTGTGTATATATATATATATATATATATATATATATATATATATATATATATATATATATATATATATATATATATATATATATATATATATTTTTACGAGTGTGACACCGGGACTGGCAAAAACTGTCTCATCAATAAAGGCCCGGGCACGAGAAAACACCAAGACGAAGGAAAAGAAAAAGGTTAAGGACAAGGCAGAGATGAGGTAATGTCAAACAAAGGAAAACGACAAACAGAAATAACAGTCAAAGTACAAAGGACCCAGAGATATGGAGGACTAGGCTCTGAGATGACGATAGATCTGCTTTTTGAAGGATGATAGGCCATAAGAATTAGGAAAGACAGAAGGAGGAAGAGAATTTCAGACTCTGGAGGTAGATGGGAAGGAGCAGTTGCTGCACCGACCAATCCGCGAGCTACAAATCTCCACACAGTACCTGTGAGATGAAGCCGCTTGGCGAATGTTACGCGGCCTCGTCAGTGGGGGAGAGATGCAACTCTCCAACTCATCAGAGCAGCGATGGAAGTAGTAGCGATAGAAAAGAGACAGGGAAGATACCTTACGGCGAAGAGAGAGAGAATCCAGATTAGAAGTAAGAGAAGGATCATTAATGAGTCTGACTGCATTAGATTCAACCCTATCAAGGAGATATGTATATAATGAAGCACCCCAGAAGTGTGAGTAGTATTTTAAGCAGGAACGGATAAGACCTTTATAAATTTTAAGTAACTGTAAAGAGGAAATGTAATGACGAAAACGAAACTAAACCCCCAATTTTTTGGATGAAGATTTAGAAATTTGGATTATGTGATTCCTCCCAGAAAAGTTAGAGACTATATGGATTCCTAATATGTTGATAGAATTAGGAGGGTAAATTTCGTTAGTTTCGAAGACAATAGGGTTATTAGGAAAAGACGAAGATAAAGAAATAGCCAGAAACTGTGTCTTGGAGGCATTGAATTTAACTAAATTTTGAGTGCCCCATTCAGATACCCTCTGCAAATCGAAGTTGAGAGTAGAAGAAAGAGTAATACGAGATTTTATTAAGAGTAACAGCTGAAGGCTGTGAAGAAAATCAGAAGAAAAGTGAAGGGTAGAATCATCAGCAAAGGCATGGAGAGGAGAGGAAGATGGGGATTTTAGAAGATCATTGACGAAGAGAAGGGACAGAATAGGTGAAAGAAAAGAGCCACGTGGAACACCACTTTGTTCATAACATACGAGTATATGCGAATATTGCTTACGATAGCAATTCATATCATGAATTGCCTAATTGTTTGCATACAAAAGGTCTTTTCAAACAACCGACGTTGCTAATATGTATATACATATATATATATATATATATATATATATATATATATATATATATATATATATATATATATATGCACACACAAACACACTTACACACACACACACACACACACACACACACACACACACACACACACACACACACACACATATATGCCACGAAACTGGTGCCACAAATACGCAATCTCAGTTATGATGAGAGGCGGAGGGAATTAGACTTACAATCACTCAAAGCTAGATGACTGAGGGGGGAGATATGGTGACTGTCTTTAAATTCCTTTATGGTTATGACAGAGTGGATAGGGATCGATATTTTGAAGTGGCTGGCACTAGAACTAGAGGTCATAGTTTGAAGCTTCGTAAGAAAACTTCTTTGCAGAATGTAAGGAAGTACTTTTTGAGTGTACAGAGTAGTTGATAATTGGAATTCGCTAAGCGAGGAGGTTTTAATGCTAACTCAATCCATAGTTTTAAGGACAAGTATAATAAGTATCACTAAGTACAAAATGGAACCTACTATGTGACGGGAAGTTACGAGCTTGGGTCTCTTTCCCGTAAGCACAATTAGGTAGTAACAATTAGATAATTACACACACACCCATATATATATATATATATATATATATATATATATATATATATATATATATATATATATATATATATATATATATATATATATATATATATATATATAGTAAGGAAGCCCATCAGTGAAACAAAACTTATAAAACAATGCTATATTCCGGATCCTAACTGGATCCCTGCTAAGCACAAGTTATGCTTGAGAAGGGATCCAGTTAGGATCCGAAATATAGCATTGTTTTATAGGTTTTGTTTCACGGATGGGCTTCCTTACTATTTAGTGCTGTATGCTAACAGTTTGTACTTATATATATATATATATATATATATATATATATATATATATATATATATATATATATATATATATATATATATATATATATATATATATATATATATATATATATATATATATATATATATATATATATATATATATATATATATATATATATATATATATATATATATATATATATATATATATATATATATATATATATATATATATATATATATATATATATATATATACGCACATACATATATATATATATATATATATATATATATATATATATATATATATATATATATATATATATATATATATATATATATATATATATATATATATATATATATATATATATATATATATATATATATATATATATATATATATATGTATATATATATATATATATATATATATATATATATATATATATATATATATATATATATATATATATATATAAAATAATCAAATAAACACAAAACATATGTGAAATCATGAATCTAATAAAATATTTAGTTTATAATTAAAAGAAAATGGAAGCATAAGCCATTATACAGAAAACGAATATAGCCTTTTACAAAGGATAACTATGATAAGTAAGTAATGAATACCACCATTATTCATTTTCAACGAAATATGTATAAAAGAAAATTTACTACCAGATATGCATATATATATACATATATATATATATATATATATATATATATATATATATATATATATATATATATATATATATATATATATATATATATATATATATATATATATATATATATATATATATATATATATATATATGTAATATTCTTTATGAACGTGGATAGCAAAAGCATACTACTGATTATTAGCCCTTAAGCTAGGGTATCGAGACATCAAGGTAGAATCAACCATTACAAAACGTTCTATTCTAAGCCTATTCACAGTCATTAGTTACAGATCACAGTGAAAGAACAGCATGAACAACTAGTAAGTTAGGATAATGTAGGAGGACGTAAGAAATGTAAGACTCTCACGGAAGTTAGAATATAAAAGAAAAAATGTTCACCAAGAGTAAAGAAAAAGAAAAAAAATAATTTATTTCGGAGATAATCCACCCTCCCCTTCGCTCTTTACGATAAAGATTTACGTTATCTCTTAACTTTGCTAAAACTGTGAATCATATTTGTGCCAATCTGCAACATACCCAGGGAGCAAATGAGTGAAAAAGTTAAAAGCGGAGTGCTCAAGTAAAACAAGAGAAGGTAACGGACAATCCGTCTCACTGTCTTTCCTTCTTATTGAAACTCTCTCAAGCCCAACTCGAGCAAAATGTGTACAAAAAGGAGCTACAGAGCCTTCGCCATCAACTACGACTGATTGACGCAATTGCGAAAAAAATCTGTACTCGATTAGTCAAAAAGTTAGAAAATAACTTGGAATATATATATATATATATATATATATATATATATATATATATATATATATATATATATATATATATATATATTTATATATATAAATATATATATATACATATATATATATATATATATATATATATATATATATATATATATATATATATATATATTTATGTTTTTATATATATATATATATATATATATATATATATATATATATATATATATATATATATATATATATATATATATGATTATATATATATATATATATATATATATATATATATATATATATATATATATATATATATATATTTATATATATATATATATATATATATATATATATATATATATATATATATATATATATATATATATATATATATATATATATATATATATATATATATATATATATATATATATATATATATATATATATATATATATATATATATATATATGAATGTATGTATGAATGGTTATGGCTACGTAAGGAAATTGAAAGAAAATTTTTGAGATCCTTAGCATTTTCAAGTGTATTTATCTACTACTCATCTTTAGACACCTCTGAAGATGAGTTGTATATATATTCGCTCGAAAGTACAAAGGATCTTAAAAAATTCTTTCAATTTCGTTACGTAGCCATAACCATTCGCATTTGCAAAAGTCACGTGTTTCTTGTAAAACGGAATCATATATATATATATATATATATATATATATATATATATATATATATATATATATATATATATATATATATATATATATATATATATATATGAATGTATGTATGAATGGTTATGGCTACGTAAGGAAATTGAAAGAAAATTTTTGAGATCCTTAGCATTTTCAAGTGTATTTATCTACTACTCATCTTTAGACACCTCTGAAGATGAGTAGTATATATATACGCTCGAAAGTACAAAGGATCTTAAAAAATTCTTTCAATTTCGTTACGTAGCCATAACCATTCGCATTTGCAAAAGTCACGTGTTTCTTGTAAAACGGAATCATATATATATATATATATATATATATATATATATATATATATATATATATATATATATATATATATATATATATATATATATATATATATATATATATATATATATATATATATGAATCATTTTTTACCCCGATCGGGACTCGAACCTAGGACTTATAATTTCTAAGTCAAGGCGCTACCAATTACACACCACAGAAGGTTAAAAGGAATCTAACCTTATAGCTTAAATCTGCTATACTTAGGAATGAACGCATTCTATCTGAAGGTCACTACGTTCATATTAGATTCCCCAACCTCACTCGTGGCTTCATTTTAGCATTTAATTCAATTCCCAATCTCATTCGGGCTACACAATAACCAATTAAGCACATGACATATGTGAAAACATGAATCACTTTTTACCCCGACCGGGACTCGAACCTAGGACTTATAATTTCTAAGTCAAGGCGCTACCAACTACACACCACAGAAGGTTAAAAGGAATCCAACCTTATAGCTTATATCTGCTATACATAGGAATGAACGCATTCTATCTGAATGCCACTATGTTCATATTACAGATTCCCCAGCTTCACTCGTGGCTTCATTTTAGCATTTAATTCAATTCCCAATCTCATTCGGGCTACACAATAACCAATTACGCACATTACATATGTGAAAACATAAATCATTTTTAACCCTGATCGGGACTCGAACCTAGGACTTATAATTTCTAAGTCAAGGCACTACCAATTACACACGTTCATTCCTAAGTATAGCAGATATAAGCTATAAGGTTAGATTCCTTTTAACCTTCTGTGGTGTGTAATTGGTAGCGCCTTGACTTAGAAATTATAAGTCCTAGGTTCGAGTCCCGGTCGGGGTAAAAAAATGATTCATGTTTTCACATATGTAATGTGCTTAATTTGTTATTGTGTAGCCCGAATGAGATTGGGAATTGAATTAAATGCTAAAATGAAGCCACGAGTGAGGTTGGGGAATCTGTAATATGAACATAGTGGCATTCTTAGATAGAATGCGTTCATTCCTAAGTATAGCAGATATAAGCTATAAGGTTGGATTCCGTTTAACCTTTTGTGGTGTGTAATTGGTAGCGCCTTGACTTAGAAATTATAAGTCCTAGGTTCGAGTCCCGATCGGGGTAAAAAATGATTCATGTTTTCACATATGTAATGTGCTTACTTGGTTATTGTATAGCCCGAATGAGATTGGGAATTGAATTAAATGCGAAAATGAAGCCACGAGTGAGGTTGGGGAATCTGTAATATGAACATAGTGGCATTCAGATAGAATGCGTTCATTCCTAAGTATAGCAGATATAAGCTATAAGGTTGGATTCCTTTCAACCTTCTGTGGTGTGTAATTGGTAGCGCCTTGACTTAGAAATTATAAGTCCTAGGTTCGAGTCCCGATCGGGGTAAAAAAATGATTCATGTTTTCACATATGTAATGTGCTTAATTGGATATATATATATATATATATATATATATATATATATATATATATATATATATATATATAGAATGGACATATTTTTGCCCTTATCGACAACAGAGCACGTGAAGAAACTGATGCACCATAGATCCACACATCAAACAGTGTAATCATTGAGTTGACATATATTCCCACACAAGAACCTCCCTCTCGACAAACTGTACTTAAGATTTTTTTTTTTACCGCAGCCTGAACGCTTTAGCACACCAAATAGTGCACTCGCTGAGCATGCTGAGATGATAGGGGATATTAAGAAAAGTCACTACTCTCTCGTTTTTTTGTGAGTGTGATATCGGGATAAGCAAAGAAAATTGCTCCCACCTGGCCCTGGCAACAATAAAACACCTAGAAGAAGAAAAAGTAGAAGCTTCCGGACAAGCCGGAAATAAGAGAATGATAAACAATAAGAGCATATGGCTCTGTGGAATAGAGAAGCTATAAGAGCCATCTTGGAACCCTGAATCCCTCCCTCCAGTATGGCCCTTTTTGGCGCAGACCACTTTCGGCGCAGGTCCTCTTTGGTTTTGGATTTTATTGGTGCAGGACCTTTTCGACACAGGTCCCTTTCGGTGCAGGATTTTTTCGGCGCGGGACCTCTATGGGACTAAGCTTAACCTTGCACGAAAGAACTTCTTCGTTTACTACTCTATACGACTTGCAGCAAAAAAAATAAATAAATAAAATAAATAAATAAAAAAAAATAATAATAATGATTAGATATTAAAATCTATTCACATTTAAATAAGAAAAATATCCCTTAAGCATAATCAAGAGAGAATGTTTACATATCTTAAGGTTAAGTTAGGGTTGTTTAGTTAGATTAGGTCCGGTTAGATTAAGTAAGGTTAGGCTAGGTAGTTGCAGGACTGCGCTAAGTAGAGCCTTCGCCAAAACTTCCTCGGAGAATGTTTGCCCCGTATATGTTCTTCGCCGAAACTGCCACGCTGAATTGGGTTTGCCTCCAAACAGGGTTTGCGCCAAAAGTAGTCTACGCCGAAATGGCCATGCCGAACTGTCTTAATCTCTCTTCCCTCCCATCCATAAGACCACGAGTGCCATTCCTCCAGGTGGCTTGTGCCGCTGCTCTTCTTCAGAGCCACTTGGATTCAGTGGGAGGAAAGCTAATGATGTCTCTCTTTGCCCCTTTCAATCCAAAACGCTAAGTGATCCTGCAATATAATGTGTATGGTTAATAGAGGAACATAATTTTCTTCTGTACATACATACATACATTCATACATAGAGATAGGTATGCATACACATATACATATGTATCCTAATTGCTTTTTTCCTATTTGGCAAGCAACACATATAGAGCAAAATAAAAAGGAAAAATAATATAAATCAAATAAACATATGAATAAGTAAGTACATTACCTACGGCTATTTGCTACTAGACACTCATAGTACATTGCTAAACGAACAAACAAAGTAAATAAATAAACAAATATATTGTTTATTTTTCACTCTTTCACCATAGAGCATGTAAAATAAGTGAATGAAAATGTATATAAGCAAACATATAAATAAATAAATAAATAATGAAACACAAGGAGAAATAATAAAATATGCAAATAGATAAATAAAGGTGCTGTTATATAAATACATAAGTAATGAATTGAATAACTTCAATGACTAATTCATAAATATGCGCAGAAGTAAATAGATACACAGACACACACACACACACACACACACACACACACACACACATATATATATATATATATATATATATATATATATATATATATATATATATATATATATATATATATATATATATAACCAAGCAAGCACATTACATATGTGAAAACATGAATAATTTTTTTTACCCCGACCGGGACTCGAACCTAGGACTTATGATTACTAAGTCCTAGGTTCGAGTCCCGGTCGGGGTAAAAAAAATTATTCATGTTTTCACATATGTAATGTGCTTGTTTGGTTATTTCATGGCCCAAATGAGATTGGGACTTGAATTAAATGCTATAATGAAGCCACGAGTGAGGTTGGGGAATCTGTAATATGAACATAGTGGCATTCAGTTAGAATGTGTTCATTCCTAAGTATAGCAGATATAAGCTATAAGGTTGGATTCCTTTTAACCTTCTGTGGTGTAGTGGTAGCGCCTTGACTTAGTAATCATAAGTCCTAGGTTCGAGTCCCGGTCGGGGTAAAAAAAATTATTCATGTTTTCACATATGTAATGTGCTTGCTTGGTTATATATATATATATATATATATATATATATATATATATATATATATATATATATATATATATATATATATATATATATATAAATTCTGAATAATTCGATAATTGCAAAGGAAAAAAATTAGACGAGAAGAAAATAATTATCATAAATCTCGGCAGAATGATAAAGAAGAAAAAAAAAATCTCAATATTAAAGAATACGAAAATAATTACGAAAAAAAAATAAATAAAAAATGAAAAATTCGAAATTAGAAAATAAAGAGAAAAGTAAAAATAGAAATTAAAAGATATAAATAAATTGCCTATGTGATTCTGGGCCATGTTAGTTTGAGTTGACTGAACATACTCCAAGGAAATACCGAAGTTTTGCGGAACTTTGTACTTTGGCAGCAACAAACTTATGCTCGTGAGCTATAAATCTTTTGTTGGTTACCGGCTCTCTCTCTCTCTCTCTCTCTCTCTCTCTCTCTCTCTCTCTCTCTCTCTCTCTCTCTCTCTCTCCTCCCCTATTTCCTAGGGAAGAAAGCGCTTAAGTTTAAAACTTTTAAAAAAGTTTGAGAGGCCATCATAAGCACGGGTCGTGTATTAAAAATAAGACAGAAAAAACTTATGATGACTTTAGTAAACAAGGTACGAAAAACTAAGAAGAAGAAGAAGAAGAAGAAGAAGAAGAAGAAGAAGAAGAAGAAGAAGAAGAAGAAGAAGAAGAAGAAGAAGAAGAAGAAGAAAAAGAAGAAGAAGAAGAAGAAGAAGAAGAAGAAGAAGAAGAAGAAGAAGAAGAAACGAGATGTAAGAATAGAGCCTGAGGAAAAAAGAGACAAAGAATAGTGTGAGAACAGATTTAGCAAAAATGAAGAGCAGAAAGGGGAGAATAAATTTAAGACGAAAAGACATTGCGGGAAGAGAGAAAGTGAATAGGGAAAGACAAAAATAACAAGGAAGAACAGATATGGAGGAGAGTAAAAAGTGGGAAGAAAGAACAGTGTGGGAAGAGAAAAAATGACAAGAAAAATAGCAAGGTAAAAGAGAAAGGAAATAGAAAAACAGAGAAGAACAACAGTATAGGAAGAGAAGACGAGACAAGAGAAAATTGCGTGAACAGAAAAAGTGATAAAGAAAAGCGTGGAAAGAGAAAAATGGGAAGGAAGTATAATGTGGGAAGAGAAAAAGTGACAAGAGTGAACAGTGTGAGAAGAGTATGAACACTTTTTTGGAGAAATAAAAAAAAAAGTAAGAAGGATAATTTGGATAAATCAATGAAATCACTGAAATTGCCTTTCAGATTTCAGATTTGCATCATCAGATAAAGAAATATATCACCGGGATTTGAACTCACGACCATTTATAATAAAAGCTAATGAGTGACTAGCCATAGGCTATGATAGGTTAGGTTGGATTTGTTGAGGTGAATAATGTCGGTAAATAATTTCATATACAAATTTTCGGAGCATCTTCGTCATGGTATGGCTCTATCACAATGTTGCTTAATTTTGAATATTCTAATTAATTTCTACATTTATTTATCAGTAATTTTCTAAGTTTCACGTGGGGTCGCTGTTTTTCACCAGCCTCTCGGATGCTCCATATGACGGGCTTGGGATATTCAGTGAGTTGAGCTAGACGGCTCCAGCAGTGCATGCATAAATCGGTATTCATCTACCTCTGGAGAAGTAAGCCAACCCTGAAGCCCTTACATCCCTTTCCTGGTAAATCTAATAATTATAATTATAAAGTTAAAATGAATCCGTGGTGAGAAAGAGGTTGCTTGGCGGTGGAGAGTATAAAAGGGGGTTTACACGGTCAAACTGTTCGTCGAACGCCGTTCGACAGACAAGTGTGTGAAGTGATGCTCGAATCTGTGAACGGGTATTTGGTTGTCGAACGAACACGTTCGACAACCAAATACCCCGTTCACACGTTCGAACATCACTTCAAACACTTGTCTGTCGAACCACGTTCGACGAACCGTTTGACCGTGTAAACCCCCCTTAAGAGGGGAGCACCCGTCTACCCGTGCGCGAAACTGGAATACAGCTGACTTGCCATTCTGCTCTTACCTCGAAACTTGAATTTTTGGCGGGAACGCAATGGCTTTGAAGTAGCATTCTCACCTTTATCAAAACTAGTAGATTAATGCTTCGTGTATCCATGTGATCCACGTAGCTCCAATAACTTCAGAAACGGTGTATGGATGACTGGAGAAGATTGGTGTCAGGAAAGATATCCGATAGCAATATTCATCTGAAATCAACACTAGCCTTCAAAAGGTTAGCGAATTACAGACGCCTTATATAAACATGGGGTACTTGCCTATAAAAAACTTTCGTGCTTTATATATATATATATATATATATATATATATATATATATATATATATATATGTATATATGTATATATATATATATATATATATATATATATATATATATATATATATATATATATATGCATATATATATGCATATATATATATATATATATGCATATATATATATGCATATATATATATATATATATATATATATATATATATATATATATATATACATATATATATATATATATATATATATATATATATATATATATATATATATATATATATATATATATATA
>JAXCGZ010023886.1:0-22430 GCA_037179515.1 Halocaridina rubra
CCGTTCGTTGTTGTTGAGAGAGATTATACATATATTTTCTGTATGTTGCTATATAATTCTGTTTGTGCATTCTGCGTTTTTTCTGAGCTTTACTTTTGCATATAATGTACTCTGTGCTGCCATTCTGTGAGTTGTGTGTTAGTATGCAGCAATGTTTTATCAATATGTACACCTCCCTGTAAACCATGTTTCAATTCTTGGTTTTATATCCATTTGAAGCATTATTTGTATGAACTCATGTAATGTCTGAGCCTGCCTTGGCGCAATAAATTAATAAAATAAATCTCTCTCTCTCTCTCTCTCTCTCTCTCTCTCTCTCTCTCTCTCTCTCTCTCTCTCTCCTCTCTCTCTCTCTCTCTCTCTCTCTCTCTCTCTCTCTCTCTCTCTCTCTCTCTCTCTCACCAAAGAGACAACCAATCTTTAAAAACATTCAGATGCTTAAGAAATTATTCACAAGAATTACTTTGTAGTTTACTTATGAATGAAGTACATAAATTAAATGAAATTCTGTATACCGATAATATAAATATACAAGTAAGAATTTTAACCAGTGTCTTATCATCATGTATAGATCGATGTGCACCACTCGTGACAAGAGAAATATTTCGTCACCCCCGCTCCTTGGATGACAGATGACATAAAAAACATTATGAAAGAAAGAGACAAACTACAAAATGAAGTAAAACTACAAAGAGATAATATCCCTTTAAGAGAAAAGTTTACAGAGCAAAAGAAACAAGTAAAATCATTATTAAGTAGCAGTAAGAAACAGTATTACAAAAATGAATTTCAAAACGCTAAAGGCAATATCTCTGATACATGGAAAATTGCTAAAACCATGCTTTCCAATAACTGTAATAAAAGTAGTAACATATCAATTATACCCAATGAGGTAGATGTATGTGCTAAAGCAGAAGAGTTCAATAATTTTTTTGCTGAAGTGGGGAAAAAAACCTTTGAAAAAACAAAAAAAGAAATAATAAATGAAATCATTAATAGTAATGGTGGTAATAATAATGATGATGGTAGTAGTAATAATAATAGTAATGTTGATAATGGTGTAAATAAAAATGATGGTGGTAGTAATGGTAATGATAATAGTGATGATGGTAGTAATAATAATAATAATGTTAATTTTGAAGAACATAGTGCATTCAATAGAAGTAATGATGTCTTTAACCCTACTACAGTAGATTGTAATACAGTAATCTTAGTAATAAAAAATCTGAAAGACTCTAATGCATATGGATCAGATGGAATTTGTTTTCGTTTTATTAGAGATTCATTATTTGTAATAGCATATTATCTGACGGTAATAATCAATACTTCCATAGTTACCAATATTTACCCAGATTTATGGAAAAATCCCCATGTAATTCCTGGTTTTAAAAATGGAAATCCTGACGACGTCTCTAACTATAGACCAATCTCTTTACTACCAATTTTATCAAAGATACTTGAAAAGATTGTTGCAAATCAGTTAAGTGAGTTTCTTGAAAAAAATAAACTTATTGCAAAAAGTCAACACGGTTTCAGGCCAAAATTATCAACTGAAACTGCCTTATTGAAAATATCAGATGAAATATACAAAAATATAGATAATAAGAAAATATCATTGCTACTACTACTCGATCTTTCTAAAGCTTTTGATAGTGTAAACCATACTATTTTATTAGAAAAATGCAAAAAAATTAACATTGACCCAAGCTGGTTCGAGAACTATTTAAAAAACCGCTACCAGTCAGTCAGAATAAAAGATGTAGTTTCAAGTCGCAAGAAGGTATTGTTTGGGGTCCCTCAGGGATCGATCCTAGGACCTATACTTTTTCTAATATATGTAAACGATCTAGTAAAATATTTACCTAACTGTTATGTCATTCAATATGCTGACGATACTCAAATCTTAATTGAAGGAGAAATTAATGATTTAGAAAATATTATTCGTAGAGCAGAAGAAATTTTGTATATGGCTAAACGCTATTTTCTAAAAAATGGTCTGTTACTTAATGAAACTAAAACCCAATCTATTCTTATCGGATCCAGACAATTATTATCAGAAGTTGATGACAATCTTCATATAAATTTTAACGGTAATATCATTAAGCCAATGAACTCGGTAAAGAACCTAGGTGTCTATTTTGACCGTTACATGAATTTTGAAATGCATATAGATGAAATTTATAAAAAAGTAATGGGTACTCTAATATATCTAAATAGGGTAAAAGACTCATTTGAAACATCAACTCGTATAATAATTGTCCAGTCCTTAGCTATGAGTTTAATTAATTACTGTCTCAAAGTTTGGGGATGTACAAATAAGACTCAATTACAAAGAATACAAAAGTTACAAAACTTTGCAGCACGAGTGGCTGTTGGCAATGTAAGAAAATACGAGCACATCTCTCCTGTTTTAAAAGATCTAGAATGGATAAAGATTAGAGATAAATATGTTTTTGATATATGTACCTTTGTTTTTAATATACTAAGAAACAATCTTCCTGATTGCTTGTATAATTTTTCTACAGTAAGCTCAGTTACCGGGTTAACTACCCGTCAAGGGGAAGATTTATTAGTACGAAGGTCTAAAACTGATATTGGCTCAAGAGATATAAACATTCGTGGACCTCATTTATATAATCAGCTTCCCAGAGAACTAAAAAATGCTGGTTCAGTGTATACTTTTAAATATAATCTTAAGAAGTTACTCTTAAAGGAAGATTTTACTTGTAATTTTTAATGGTACACTCATCTTTATGATTTGTTTGTTTTAGTATGTCTATATCGTACACCACAGATGTCTATCTGGAATATATATGTATCTTATTTGAATACCCAATGTACTTTGGAAATAAAGGTTTATTATTATTATTATTATTATTATTATTACTCTCTCTCTCTCTCTCTCTCTCTCTCTCTCTCTCTCTCTCTCTCTCTCTCTCTCTCTCTCTCTCTCTCTCTCTCTCTCTCTCTCTCTCTCTCTCTCTCTCTCTCTCTCTCTCTCTCTCTCTCTCTTTTTTTCCATAGAACATACAAAATAGTTCATTACTGTGAATGTATAGCAGGAACTCATCATCCTTCCATTTGTTTATGAAAACTAAGTCGACCCTAGGTGGGGCAGAGCCACCCTGGAGAGAAGCTCTTAATGGGCTTCTTACAAACTTAGAAAGACATGGAATATAGTATCCTTCCTTAAATAGCATGTTAGTTATTTATACATATTTTATTAGTGTTGTAAATTTTATCGTGTCCTATGCATTAAATATAGGAGAGGAAGTGTGTATACCTTATTTAGATTTTTGCATGTTTTATAAGATTAATCTGACTCAGCCTCTTATTATAAAATCGAATTCCAGGTGGTACCTTGGATCGTCGGAGCTCATCACTGGACTGGAGCCCATGAACGACGCTATGAACTGATAATCACGTCTTTGGCATCTGTATTCGGAACGGTCTCTTACGTCTCGCTCACGCTAAGGTCCATGAAGGACTCCAAACCCAGAACAGTGAGTATCACACGGCACTTTTTTTTAACCTTTTATTTGTCACTTTTAATCCTCATTATGAGGGTGGACACAGATTAGAGCTGGCAATTAAGGCTGGATGCCCTTCCTTACACCCCATGGTGAGCTTGACCGCAAATCTGTCACCTCCTGAGCTTTGTACTACTGTACCACGTGAACATCATAAGTGTCTTTTCCTAGAATGGACACCATTTTGGATGGGAATTAACCTTGTACAGTATATACCTCAGATAGTAATTGTAATGTATTTGTTTCAGATGGCATTTCATTCAGAATAATTACAATTTTGCATCTTATTATAAGAAGAGCACCATTTAAGATCTCCATATTTTTCATTATTTTTATATATAAGATTAGGAAAGGTGCAAGATGTAGTTGTCAGTAATGGTTAATAACTGTAATTGTTATATTCTCTTATGAGTTAAGGCTATAGAATTTAGCTTCTAAACATAGGTAATATGTAAACTAATATTTTTTCTCTTTCTTTGTAGTATTTTGTGGTGGTTACAGGAGGACTTATTTTTTGTGCATGGCTAGGAAGCACCATCAACAACTTGCTTTTGACTTATCTCCTCGGTAAGTTGGAATTTTCTCATCAATTTGTTACTCTCGTTTGGTACGGGCAGACCTTCTAATATTATTACAGGGAGCTGATGAGTTTGCTGTACATTTTATGTCACAGGTAGTCCCCATAGAAATGGGGATGTACACAGACATGTTGGTCTTGTAAAGGAATTAACACTGGATGCCCTTCTGAATTCCCTGCTGTGGGATCAGATCTGTTAATCCTCATTTGAATGGGTGTAAATGCAGACAAGTTGGACCTGGGCATTTAATGCTGGATGCCATTTGGAATATGTTTTGTATTTTTGGACTTTATACTTTCAGAAAGATATATAAAAGTGGTGCTGTTAGAAAAACAATACCAGAATGTATACCAGTTTTAGTCCCCCAGTTCCATCATGTCTCTGTTCACCTTCATATGACTGGGGACTAATTTTAACACTGGAGACTTCATAGACAGTTTAATATTACTGTACATGTAATTGGGAAGTACAAATATCGAACAAATTACAAGGAGTCATAGCTAGATGTTACATATCAGTTTAAGAAATTAATATGAGATTTTTGTGTTGCATTCTGAGTTTTGGGAGTCTGAAAGAGCTTTTCTGTTAGAAGTCGAATATGTGAATATGCTACGCGAGCTCAAAAGGCTAGTCGTTTTCTTTAAACTTATACTGTACTTTGAACTTGAGAAGTAATATTCCAGTGCAAGGTAATCTATTTTGGATGGTTGTAAACAGTTGGTTTGTAGTAAAATGGGGGGAAAGGATGCAGATATGAATGGGATGTGTGATTCCATTCAACTAGAAGTACCTGTAATTTGCTGATGTGTTGCTTCAGAAGTAGCCTTACCTTATTCTATCTAAAGAATATGTAACTTTGAGATACCTTGCAGTGAGCTTGAACATGGGTTTGTCAGTTCCAGAATCTAGTGCTCGAACCACTGTGCTACTAAGGTCCTTAAAGGTCCTTATTTGAGATGTATATTAAACACCTGGAAAATACTCTTTATGTGATTATTTACTTTCTACACTTGGACTTCCATGTAGTCCCCAGGTGAATATTGGCCTAGTGCTTGTTGTTGCTGTTTGCCATTTTGTGTCAGTATTAGTCCTCATTCAAATGGAAGTGGATGCACGCAGGTTGGAGCTGAGGAATTAAGGCTGGCATCCCCGTCCTATTACCAGAAATGTATTTTTCTTTTTCTTTCTAGCTTTGGTCATCGTATTACTACCCGGATTGAAGCATCAAGGCATTCTGCAAAAATATTTCTCTTCAGCTCTTCAAACAGTTGCCAATGTGATGAAGAATCTCATGTCCTCTGTACAGGGAAATAAGGAGAGTGCCAATGGTGATGCAAGTAAGAAAAAGGAATAATATTTTTTCCTCTCTGAAGGAAGAGTTGAACTAAGTACTGTTCGATGAGTGTGTTTAGTGTCCTGCATTTAAATTCTGTACTTTGCTTAAATTCATGCGTGAATATTTCATAACATTTTATTGGCTATTGTTTAAAGTACTGAGATGATATGGTAATGTGTCCTGAAATCTGTATTCTGGTATCTATTTATGTCATGATCAAGTAAAGAGGGATGAAATATTAAGATAAGTAATCATATTGGATTAAGCCTAATTTATCCGTGGCAGCATTTCTGTGTGTAAAGTATGGTTTTGCGCAGTTAGATATCCCCAGGTATCATAGGTCTATTTTTAGGAGATTCAGGTATATTTTTTCATTAATGTAAAACTCTGTGTTTTGTTTTTATATTGTGTTCATATTGAAGCCAACCAAGGACTGCTAAGTCTTGGCTGATTGCATATGTAGGTATTTTTCCAATAGATATTGTTCAAGGCTTGAAGATTTTAGTGTTTTATCTTCTTTCACTACTCTCAACTGAAACCTTCTTCCAGCCTGACTGCACTCTGTGTTATATCCGTGTCTAAGTCTCAATTCTCGGCCACAAGCAATCCTAAATATTTGAATTTATCTTCTTCATTCAGTCTTTCTCCTTGCATAGTAATTTTACATGCCTCACCTACATTTACTTTTGATATTTAGTTGTTTTCATGCTGATAATCAAACCTTTTCTCATTGTTACTTTTCTAACATCTGCTCCACCTTCCTGTTTTTTTGTGTCGCACAAAACGATGTTGCCGGTGTGCAACACACACCATTAGGATTGATATATTTTCCCCCCTTGACAGGACAACCACAATTAAAGTGAAAAGAGACAGACTTAAAGATGATCTTTGATGCAATCTAACTCGCACTATGATTTTTCTAACTTTTTCCTTTTTTTATGCATAAAATCACAACCCTAGATAATGGGAACACAAGCTCTAGAGAACAGCACAGTATTAACCCAAAGACAAATTATTTTGTCCATTAATATTTAGCAAGTTTTCATGTATACAGGGTGTACTGAGAGTTATTATTAACATAATTATACATCATTTACTCAGTAGACTTGATTAATACAGAAAAAAGAAAGAAGCAGATGATTTAATTGTTGTTATTAGCGACACTATGACGTCACTTTTAAAGGCAATATAAAATTCTTTAAAAAATGTTTTTGGAAAGAAAGAGTAATGTTTATGACAACTTCCACATTTTTCTACATTCAGAAACTAATTGAAATTTGACCTGGTAGGCTTATTAAGGCTTGTTTTGAAAAGCTAAACATATGATCAGATTTGAATTAAGAAATGTGTCAAAATGTCAGCATTTCATTTCTTGCATAGTCCCATTGTACTGTGAATTCAGGTTATTATATCGATATCAGATATCCATTATTTCATGTGAAAATGAAGATGCAGATATTTGACTCAAATATAT
The DNA here is from genome assembly GCA_037179515.1 of Halocaridina rubra. Taxonomy (NCBI): domain Eukaryota; kingdom Metazoa; phylum Arthropoda; class Malacostraca; order Decapoda; family Atyidae; genus Halocaridina; species Halocaridina rubra. The sequence goes on from JAXCGZ010023886.1 coordinate 6,919, forward strand.
GGGATTGACATGTGAATAATACATTATTGTAAAATAATTTATTATCTGAAAAAGAAAATTAAACTACACAAGTATTGGGGACATTTTCTTAATTTTAGTCTCCTTTAACTCTAAGAATAGTTTATTTTTTACCTTAGGTAAAAGAACCTAAGAATAAGGCAACTTTCAGCCATTTGTATACATATAGATGATATTTTATGCTAGGCATGATTTACTGGTAGTTTATTGCTTGTTGGCGCTCCCCTCCCGAAAGACTATTATTAGAATATAAGACATTCTTCGTCATAAGGTGAATTTTTCAAAGGCCCAAACAGAAGAAAATACTTCATTACTTTTAAGTTAGTTTCTCTTACCTTGTTGTAGAAGGAAACTTCTTTGTGGTCCCTAATTTCGTGTTTTGTACTGTTATTGTGTGTCGTTATGAGTATAGGTGGATACAGACTGGCTGGAGCAGGGAAATTACGGCTCGATGCCCTTTCTAATATCTTTGTAATGGGATCGGATACAGGTTTATCACTTCCCAAGGTGAGTGTATGAACCACTGAGCTGCCCTAATACCTTTACAGATTAGCACTTTGAATCTCAAAAACAACAAAATTAATGATACCCAAACTCAACTCACCTTCTTATCCTCAGTTATATTTAAATTTCTCTTTAGTAAAAGCTTATATAGCTCAAAAGTTTATTGATTTGAAGCAGGCTTTCCATCTTAATATGCACTTATTCACGGAAAAAGCTGTTTTGCTGGTCACTTGTTCGTGCAAGCAAACATCAGACCAACTAAACTAATTATATATGCACAACACCTGGTCCTGCTGAAGCTAAAACCATGACCACAACTAAAAATAGGGAGGCAACAGGGCTTCGACAAACCATGCTTATGTTTCGACTTTTTCAAACTGATTCTTTACCTTTTCTTACACAAACCGACTACTTAGGAAAGAATAAATGCTTCTTTTCATATATTTCACACCTCAGTGAAATAAAGAATCAGTATACAGTATTAGTGAGACAGTGTGTTAGGATAGTTTGGGGTCATGGTAAAAGAGGTGAGACGTAGATGGTTTGGGCTTGTGCTGAGGAGGGATGATGAGGATGTATGTTGGGAGAAGGATGCCAAGCAGGAGGGGGAGAGGTAGACCAAATAGGCTTATGAATGTGGTAAGGGAGGACATGATGTGTGCGATGTGATGGAAGAGGATGATAGCTAGGCCAAAGAGAAGGTACTGTATATGGATGTGGTGAGGGAGCACATGAGGTGTGAGATATGATGGAGGAGGCTTATGGATGTGGTGAAGGAGGACATGAAGTGTGCGATGTGACGGAGGACGACAATTGATATGCTGTGGCGATCTTTGACGGGAGAACTGAAAGATTTGATTAAATTTGTTTGAGCCTTTGAAAAAAAAGCACCTGTAACACGCTTGTTTTATGTAGGATATCATAAAATATTTTACATTTATTTGCCAGTACTGTATCAGCTCAATAGTTTTATTTATATATATTCCTATAAACATGTTATTCGAATAGATTTTGTGTTATCAGGTATTTATATGTTTATATGTAAAGATTATTTTGCTCTGGCATTCTATTGCAGCATTTGCTTGGTTTAGTCTTCTGAATATCGGTGAATTAATATATTATATTGTCTGCCATCTTGAACACAAGAAGTGGGTATTTTTGATGAAAAAAAATGTTGTTTGAGATGTATGATATGATAACTTGTGGAAAGAGTGGGTAATTTTATGACAAAAAGCTATTTGAGATGTATTATACATTTATTGGAATGTTGAAAAAGGTAATTCAAATTGTATTATGTATTACTGATCATGGAGAAAAGAATTTTTGGAATGAGCTATTAGAAATGTATGACATATTACAGATTATGGAAAACGCAAGTACTTAAGTAGATAAAAAGCTCTTTGAGAAATATGGTATGGTTCTAATTGTGGGAAAAGTTTGACTTTCTCGGATTTACAGCAAGCGTAGTAATTACTTGGAGCTATTAAGGTGTTTACTTTATAAACGTAGCTTTCTAAATGTGCCATATACATTTCATTTTCTGATATCAAGGTATTAAAATACTAAACTGTGGTTCTTATCTCCATTGCATTCCCTGTTTCGTAGTTTTCTCGTTTCATAGTTTCATTCGTGTCGCTTGGAGCCCCTGAGAATCTGCCGCGCGTGGGACCATTTATCGTACAACTTGGCAGAACATTAGTGTACAGTATGTAGTGTTATTGTTTGCAATGTGATGATTCAATGGTTTATTATTGTTTTTGTGGCATACACTGTGTCAAGCGCTTTCACTGTTATTGTGAGGTTAGGTATTGGATAGGTAATGATGTTTTCAGCCAATCTTAAGCTAATCTAAAGATTAAGGGATTTCAATACTGATTAGTTTGTAACCAAACTATATTAATCTCAAGAATAGCAAGATTAAGGGTATTCATTAACAATTAGCTTTCAACCAAAATAACCTAATCTCAAGATTGGCAACATTAAGGGCATTCAGTAATAATTTGTGTTTAACCAAACTAAACTAATCTTAAGATTAGCAAGATGAAGGGCATTCAGTAATAATTTGTGTTTAAAAAACTAAGTTAACCTCAAGATTAAGTGCATTCAATAATGATTAGACTTAATTATCATCAGTTGGAAGAGATTTTTCTTTGCTACATGACTTATTGATTTTGCAAATGGTATTTTGGGAACTAAGGAAATAGTACGAACATTATTTTATACATGATGGAAATCGTACGAGAATATCTCTTTCTAAATATCCTTAGAGATTGAAAATTTTTTCCCCTTTCGTAATATCCTTATAAAACTAAAAAAAAAAAAGTTCTTTTACATAACAGAACTTATCCTACTAAATTCATATACTTATTATCCTTGTAAAATTTTTATTTGCATTTAAGACTTTGCCTAGCCTCCATACATAAAAAATACCATTTCATTGTTTTGTAATATTTTCCTTATTTTTCTTTTCTCTTAATCCCCAAGATATGGATTTCCTCATTATCCATCCTTAAGAATTTAGTACTTAATCCATTATTTGGTTTTACACATTTAAAGCTTGGTTTCAGTGGTTAGCAAACAACTAACTTTATTCTAGAACATCATATCATTGCATAACGTATTGAATTGTTGTTCATACAGTGCAGAACAATGCAAATAATTTTAGGAAACACAATATGAGTTGCTGTATTGAGTAAGTAGCTATACTGTAGGTAAAGTACTGGTTGAAATGTGATTAGTATGTAGAGTGTTCATGCAAATATTTTGGTGTTAAAGTACAAAGACAATTGTAGCTTAATACATACACATACATAGATACAATGGCTTCAATCCCCCTTGTAAGAGGGTTGGCTAAGTCAAAGGGCACTCATTCACCAGAAGCTACACCTTTGCCTTTAACCCGTAAATGGCAGATAACCCAGTGGTATGCTTTCCAGGTACATGTTTTTGAAGATTTTTTTTTTTTCTGGCTGCTTTAAGTAGTAGTTATGGTTTCCCAATATCAAATCTTTAACTAACTAGCCTCTTAAACCCTCAACCAACCAGTCCCTCAGACCCTCAACTAACCAATTCCTCAAACCCTCAATAACCAGTCCCTCAGAGCTCAATCAAACACTCTCTCAACCTCAGTCAACCAATTCCTCAAACTCTCAACCAACCAGTCTCTCAAACCTCAACCAAGCAATACCTCAAGCTTCCAGATCCTTAAACTTTCAACCATCTAACTACTCAACCCCTCAAGCAACCAATCCCCCAAACTGTCAACCAGCCAGTCCCTCAAACCCTCAACCCACCAATCCCTCAAACGTCAACTAATCAGTCCCTCAAAATTTAAATCATCCAACCAATCCCTCAAACCATCAAGCAGCTAGTCCCTCATACTCAACCATCCAGTCCCTCAAACCCTAAACCAGCTAGTCCCTCAAACTCTCCTTCCTTCCTGACTCCATGATCCTACCTGAACCCTTATGATGCTGTATCAAAGACACATATTTCTCTCCCTCATTTTGTTTTTCTTTAAAGTTACCAGGCCGTGTCAGTCTTGGAAATAAAGTATTATGAAGAGAATGGGGACCACGGTGGCTTAGTGGTCCGGGTGCTTGACTCCAGAGTTTGTAGACCCGCGATCAAGTCTGCCGTGGGATGCTAAAAAGGGTACCCAATCTTAATTCCTCAGCCCCAAGTTTAAAAGAATTAGTTGATGTATTGATCCCACTGACAGATTGAAATGCCTACCTGGGAGTGGAAACTTTTTTTATTGAAGAATATGAGCTAAGTCTTTAAATGTGCTAAGTTCTTCTTTAACTTTATAATCACCAGTAAAAATCATCGTCGGTGGACCATAGCTAACTACTTCACAGCCACTCTCATCTAATTTCGCCTTGCCAGTGCTGTCATCTCCATTAGTATTAATGTCCAGGCTAGACTAGAGTAGTTCTTGCTGATTTTTTCAATACCTTTAATTTTTTCACTTGTATTTTCTGTTTTCATATTGAAAAGATTGAATAAAGTATCAAATTATCGCATGATATAGACCGTTTTCCTAAAAAACTGCACAAATAGTAGGTATGTTGAGATGAGTAAGTGAGTCTTTAGAGGTAATAAATGAATACTACCTTGATTAGCTTTGTTACAGTAAAGCAAATAACCGATGTAAATGTGTAAGAGCTGATGAAAATTTTTAATCATTATCATAATATTGGGAGCAATTGTCTGGACTAAGTAACACTCAAGAGTTCTACTTATTTGCATTCCGAGATATCTTTTACGAACACGTTAATCAGCGTATTGCTGTATTAGTTTCATATAAGCAGTTGTACATTTCATAAGAAAAAATTATACTTTATAGTTAATTGTAGCTCAATTAAATTTATAAATTAACTTATTTGTTAAGAAGTTACTTTGTACTAATTTACAAAACTTGAAGAGCCAGGCAGCTTAGGGAATAACTACATTAACTTGAAAATGTGAAGAAGCTTTCGTTTTGAATTACTGTGCTAGAAATGTGTGCATTTAGAAAAGTTGTTTGAGCATATAAAAATATATAATGCAAACTGCTCATGCAGGTTTAGTTAGAGATACTGTTTTATACTGAAAGAGTCAAAAGTTCAGAGTATGTATCTCAAGGAACTCTATATTTAACATTAATTCCAATAGCTTAAGCTAATTATTTTGTAGTTTTCTTAAGAATGTTACTAGGTTATATCTAAATGTTTGTGGTTCTGATGTAGAATTTGGTATTGTATGTTTTTGCAATTGATCCTGCTGTATATAATCGTATGTAGCCATGTATTTGTTTCCATACTGTAGGTGGATTGTACGCATTTAGTTTTACGTGTCAAGAAGGTTAATACCACCTCGCAAATAGTAGAGGTCATAAAATCTGTTAAAAAGATAATATTTGCTTTATAATCTTAATCATGTTTCGGTTTTTAAACTGTCAAGTTTGAGATTTTTAATTATTCGCTCTAAAAATTTTTTCATGTTCTAGTTTGTAATCTTTCATATTCAAGATTTTTATCCTTTTATTATCTGCTAAGTTTTGTATAGATGAATCTCAAAGTTAACGGTATGCATTTTCAGTATTATTATTTAGTATTGTATAATTTACAACTGGTGAAAATGCTTACAAATTTTATTTAGAAGATATATGTTTGGAGAAACTTGTTGACGAAATCAAGATGTAAATTTTTAGGCTTCAGAAACCAAGTAAACTGATATGGATAGTCAGGGGCATTGTGTTTTCAAATACAACATTTGATGTTTTTTAATTACCAGTATGTGCGCATTAACCCCTTCCCTGGCAATAACGAGGTATCTTGTGTTCATCTAACATTTTCCGAAGAAGGACGAAATATCTCGTCAAAAAGTTATTCTACAATATAACGCTTTGAACGAGTATTCTGGTTCAAATCTTACTCTCTCTGAACCTTTCTGAGGTATTGACGAGTATCTTCGTCCTAATCCTATGTTTGCCAACCACACTTCCTGCACATCAACCTCTTCGTAACAGATGAAATGTATCTAAAATGACTCCTTTTGATAAAATGTTTCAGAGAGTTCCAACTCAAGAGTTTTACAATCCTCAGTCAAAGATGCACTTACTTCTCTCTTTTCATTCATTTCTTGCCTGTAATGCTTAGCTATGTCATCCATCTCAGCATCCAACTTTTTGCATTGTTCCTTTACAGTTTCTAACTCTGTAACTCTCCCTCAAGAGATTTTACTTTCTTCTCTGCATTTTTAAGCTGCGTATTAAGCACTTCCTTCTTTTTCTGCAATAAGATCAAGTTTTTCTTTGTATTCATTTATTAACTCAGAATTGCCACTCTGGGTACTTCCTACAATTGCCTTCTTGCACTTAATTCGTCTGTAGTTGCATACTATTTTGGAATAAAAAAAATGCCTGGGAGGGATTAATGTTATTATTGAGAAGTGTTTTATATTTTCATGCATATTACTGAATGGTTCATGTTGTTTTAGGGTTTAATTCACATCTGTACTAAATAAGAGCCCTTACGTTGACAATGATAGTAGGTTTTTGTCCCTTGTAATATTGGTTCTTCACTTTTGTTGTGCAAATTTAGCACTAAAAATTACATATATTGATATTAATTCTTTCAATGGTCTTAGAAATGTGTCTTGTGGTTTGCAAGTATTTCAGATATATTGTTTAATGCTGACTAAGATAAGGTACATTTTAGGTGTTGCACCTGTGAAATAGTAATTTTTTTAAATAATTTTAGAATTTATAGTGAATTGTAATTTAGTTAAATATTTTAACATACTCTTTACATCCTGGCCATTTCATCAGAATAAATTAGATATGATCTAAAGGCATTTATCATTGTAAGAGTATCGTTATATTTGTATATTACTTGAATAGTGTATCAAAAATATGAACGCATGACACACAGGCAAATGAAGGTCAGATACGAAGGAATAATGAATCGCTGGAGTGCTGAGAGTTTTCAGACTGTATTGTAGTCCATCTTCAAAGATAGACTAAAATAAAGTCTGAAAGATATCAGCAGCCCATCGTTTCATATTTCCTTCACATCTGACCTTTATTCATAACTAAAATGATGTGTGAGTTTTTGCAAGAGTATAACACTACACATTCTAATTGCCAGCGAACTTTCATAGTAAATGTAACACACGAAATGGAAACTTATAGAAAGATGTTATATGTTGTTTATGGATGTGTTTATCACATGTTTGTAGGTAGACAATTGATGTAGTAATAATCGTTACGACGTTTCCTTAGAGTTTTCTACTGTACCCCATTTTCTCTCTTTACATTATAAAAAATTCGTCTTTATATATATATATATATATATATATATATATATATATATATATATATATATATATATATATATATATATATATATATATATATATATATATATATATATATATATATATATATAAATAGGCTTGAATTGTGCTAGTCACATATGAAGCAGCTTTATAAAAGCGCTTTCGTTTCTTGTAATGTTATTCATGTAATAGTACATATTAAGACAGTGTCAAATATAAATGCATGCATTTACAGGATTTTTATTGAGTATTTTTTAAGTGGAGTTTAGTTGTATGATGATGTAACAAATACAGATTTCATAACCTAGACAATACACAATTTATTTATGAGGAGTGTCATAAAGAAGGGAATATATTATTCCATTCAATGGTATTCATATTTGAAAGCAAGCACCTGCCAGTTCATAGCTTTGTAATATCCAAATTGCAGTCGTCACTGCTGAAATTATTACTTAGTCATAGAATATGTTTTCATCCTCAGAGCTCAGCAGTTTTGGATCATCTTATGCACTGCTGGTTCTAGACTATAAAAAAGAATTATATCTGTACATCGGTAGATTATTTTTATAAGTGTCACTTTTCAATCAACATTTTATATGAGTTAGTATGATGGGTGGATTCTGTCCAAAGGGTTAGTGGTGGGGCTCCACAGAGTTCAATTTTAGGACCATTTTTGTTCCTTGTATATGTAAATGACTTACTAGAGTCTGTAAATTCATTCATGAATGTTTGCAAAGGATGCAAAGATTGAAGAAAGTAAGAGACGAGAATAATGGTAGAGAACTTTAGGGAGATCTAAACAGTCTGCATGGGTGGTCAGAAATGTGGCTAATGAAATTCAATACTTCTAACTCTGAGGTAATGAAAATGAGTGCAAGTGCGAGAAGGCCCAAGCTTGAATACTGAATAGAAGGACCAGAACTTCAAGAGACGGAGACTGAGAGAGATCTAGAAGTAAATATACTATCAGATCTGTCTCTGGAAATTTCATACAAATGGCATAGTAAGGGCAGCATATGCTTTCTTAGTCAATGTAAGGATAGCCTACAGACAAATGGACAAGGAAATGTTCAGAAATATTTATATACCCGATGTGAGGCCGAAGCTTGAAAATGCAGCCCTCTTTTTGAATCCACACTTCAAAAAGCACATAGTTAAGCTGGAAAAAGTTCAAAGACATGCCACGAAACTGGTGCCAGAAATACGCAATCTCAGTTATGATGAGAGGCTGAGAGAATTAGACTTATCCTCACTCGAAGCTAGAAGAATGAGGGAGATATGGTGACGGTTCTGAAATTTCTTCATGGTTATGACGGAGTGGATAGAGATCGATATTTTGATATGGCTGGCACTAGAACTAGAGGTCACAGTTTGAAGCTTTCTGAGAAAACTTCTTTTCAGAACGTAAGGAAGTACCTTTTCAGTGTAAGAGTAGTTGATGATTGGAATTCACTAAGCGAGGAGGTAGTTAATGCTATCTCAATCCATAGTTTTAAGGATATGTTTGATAAGTATCACCAAGTACAAAAATGGAACCGACCAGGAAACGGGGAGTTAAGAGCATCGGGCTCTTTCCCATAAGTACAATTAGGTAATTACGTTGTTAGTCATATCATCAAAATTGCTTTTAAAACACAGGAAGCATTTTATACACATTTGATGATGTTTTTACATCAAAGAAAGCCTGTGACTGAATAATAAGGAGCTAATATAATTTTGCTCGGCAGTCATCTAGATTTCTTTTATAACAAAAAATGAAATCCAAGCGGATAGGAAATAAAGAAAACGGATAATGAATCAGGTATCAAAGAAAACCTTATATTTACGATTATTTAATAGGAGACTGATTTATATTATACGAGTCTATGCTACCCATTAAAGGCGCTTATAATGCTATAATATTCCGACAAAAATCCATCAAATCGAAGGAAATAATTTTATAGATACTTTAACCATCAAATATCACCTAATATAATATGGAAAATTATAAAAAACAGCAAGACAAAATTAATTATTCCATGTAGTAGGTTTGCCATGGCATCAGCCGTTCTTTGCGATACTACAGAGGAGGGTCTTGTGTATATAAATAGGGCAGACCAAGAGAGTTCTATATTAAGTCTTCCTTCAGTTACGTTTTTTTGTTCGTTACACATCTCTAATTAACCCTTCACATCTGACAAGTCACAAATGCCCCATCTCAATTTCTCTTTGATTTTTGCTTTCTTCGTGGCTAGGCCACGTGTTGCACTGCCCTCCCCCCAAAAAAAACTAAAATATTGAAATCACATAAAAAACAATTACTATAATTCAGATAAAAAAAATATATTTAGGATGTCCCGTTAAAGCAGATATGAGGTCACGTGATCATTTCAATAAAATGAGGTCAAAATGGTTCTCATTCAATGAATTTTTTTTCAAACTGTCTTTGGAGTTTTATTACTAGTGGTAATAACTACCAGCAATATGTGGCTGGTGGTGGTGGTAGTGATTATTGCTAGCGATATCTCCTGGTTGTGGCAAGAACTGATTGGCCAGCGCTGAAGATTGTGATGGATTTGCAAAGAATGGTATATATATATATATATATATATATATATATATATATATATATATATATATATATATATATATATATATATATATATATATATATATATATGGAATTTTACGATTAATAATTATGAAAGATTACGACTACGAAAACGACAATAAAAACAAAACAACAAAACCAGCGACGACAACAACATCAGCAGCAGGAATAGGAGGAGAACAAGTAGTGTATATACATACATACATACATACATATATATATATATATATATATATATATATATATATATATATATATATATATATATATATGTACATACAGAACTGCTATGTGTATTCCGTGACATCTCGAAATAAGAAGCCAAAGGAAACTGTTTTACACTAACCACATATATTTCTCGTATTGCTAAAAATAGCGACTCAACCGCATGACTAATGGATGGATTGGATTAGGTTTTACGTCACGAACTCCCTTTTCTACTAAGGGCTAGGACGGTCGCCTTCTTACGAAGGACTTGTTTTGGCAGATGTAATCGTTACCCTGAGTGTATGCCCTTACTAACCTCAGTCCGTGACGGGGCGCGAACCCTCGACCTTCCGCCTCAGAGTCGCAGACGCTACCATTTTGCCACGGAGACTACAACCGCATGACTAATGCATGACCCATAAAAAATAATCTTCCATCTAAAACCTTCCTATGGTATATTAACTCAGTGTAGGACGTGGGGGGCGGGAATGGGGGGTAGCCCATAATCGTAAATTATACTATCACCTGACTTTTACCCCCATTGGGGTCGTAATTCACAAAGGAGACCTGTCAATATATAGGAATAAAAAAAGAAAAAAAAATTCATCTCTTGACAATGTGGAATTCAACTTCTCTCTCTCTCTCTCTCTCTCTCTCTCTCTCTCTCCTCTCTCTCTCTCTCTCTCTCTCTCTCTCTCTCTCTCTCTCTCTCTCTCTCTCTCACTCCTTTACCTCCTATTGTTGGGACTCGAACCTGAGACCTGTACAACAGGAGTCCACAGGTTCTTGAATTAAACTGTGGATTCCAAATCCTTTATTTTCTGTTGTAGGGATTTGATATATATATATATATATATATATATATATATATATATATATATATATATATATATATATATATATATATATATATATATATATATATACAGACATTCATATGTATATACATACATGAATACATAATTATTCTTACATAATTTTCTCTAACTGTCTTTCATTTTATCAAAAGGTAATCCCTGTTCAAATATTAATTTTTCTCTTTTGTATTTCCCTCTGATCTTTCCCCTCTTTTTCTCTTTCCACATGAGATTCTTTTTCCTTTTCTCTCTTCCTCCATATTTCCATCATTTGGCATATCACAGTGGCTCAAGCGGTAGCGTCCGCGACTCTGAGGCGTCAGGTCGAGGGTTCGCGCCCCGTCACGGTCTGAGGTTAGCAAGGGCATGCACTCAGGGTAACGATTACAACTGCCAATACAAGTCCTTCGCAAGAAGGCAACCGTCCTAGCCCTTGGTAGAAAAGAGAGTCCGTGATGTAAAACCGGAAGACATGTATATGATTCCAAAGTTATTATCTGCTATTGTGGGAATTCGAACCTGGGACTTGTAGTACAAGTATTCACACTTTAATGTACTTGATTTATGAGTCTGAATATCATATATTTACCTGTAATTACCTGTATTTACCTGGGGTTGTTGTAATGGAACAGAATCATCAAAACAACATTTGGACCTTTATTCTTTCATTCTCAGATATGATGAATACGTCTATCTCTGGTCTGGTCTAGTCTAGTCTAGTCTCTCTCTCTCTTTCTCTCTCCTCTCTCTCTCTCTCTCTCTCTCTCTCTCTCTCTCTCTCTCTCTCTCTCTCTCTCTCTCTTTCTCTCTCTCACTTCATTCCAAGAGATTTGTACGTTCCTCCAGTCTAGTCTAATCTCTCTCTCTCTCTCTCTCTCTCTCTCTCTCTCTCTCTCTCTCTCTCTCTCTCTCTCTCTCTCTCTCTCTCTCTCTCTCTTTCTCACTTCATTCCAAGAGATTTGTACGTTCCTCCAGTCTAGTCTAATCTCTCTCTCTCTCTCTCTCTCTCTCTCTCTCTCTCTCTCTCTCTCTCTCTCTCTCTCTCTCTCTCTCCTTCCCTTTCATTTCCAAATTATGTAGAGTTACGCCTCAACGTCTGAATAGAATGAAATATGTCCATTAGCTTTTGCGATGGCTTTTACGGCCGGGTACCCATTCTGTGTGACCTAACTTGACCCAGTCAGCGATGGGGAATCCTTACTCTTCCCTGGATACCTAGGGTCAATGCGAGCGCTTTTAACCGCCGGCGCGTCAACTTTCACGGATGGGAAGCTGTAAAAGTTGTTTACTAAGATTAATCAACAGAGAGATGCTGCATTCAAAGCGAGAAAAAGAAGAAGAAGAAGAAGAAGAAAACAAAAACATGTCGAATCGATGAGATGAAAGTGTGATTTTTTCTTTTTTGGGGTTTTGCGTTACTACCAATTCCCACTATGGGGGTGGACACAGAGAGATTGGAGTTCGGAGATTAAGGCTAGATGCCTTTCCTAACGCTTCATAGTAGTATCGACTGCGTGTCTGTCACCTACTGAGTCGCGTATTTTAACCAATAAGTATCGCGGTCCCCTATATACCTCAGCGAGATACCCTAAAATAATTTTGAAGATGATAATAATAATAATAATAATAATAATAATAATAATAATAATAATAATAATAATAATAATAATAGCTCTCGTTAGTTATTATTATTATTATTATTATTATTATTTATTATTATTATTATTATTATTATTATTATTAGCAGTAGTAGTAGTAGTAGCAGTAGCAGTAGTGGTGGTGGTGGTAGCAATTGAAGTAGTAGTAGCAGTAACAGAAGTAGTGGTAACGGTATCATTACTACTACTATTATTATTATTATTATTATTATTATTATTATTATTATTATTATCATTATTATTATCATAATTACAGAGTTTTCCACATAGCCGTAAGCTTCATATGTAAGTCCATGTGCGCATACATGCGAGTGTGTAGGAAAGCATGCCTTGACCTGTTGCTTTCATAGTATACACACACGAAAACCTACCCGGTACTATTATAGGACTTTTCGATTTAATATAAAAACAGAACTCCCGGGCTAGGACTACACAAGTTCTTTGGAAGATGAAGGTGTTCTTGCAATGACATTATTTCGGTTCCGGTTTTACGTCACGGACTCCCTTTTCTACCAAGGGCTAGGACGGTTGCCATCTTGCGAAGGACTTCTTTTGGCAGATGTAATCGTTACCCTGAGTGCATGCCCTTGCTAACCTCAGACCGTGGCGGGGCGCGAACCCTCGACCTGATGCCTTAAAGTCGCAGACGCTACCGCCTGAGCCACGGTGACTACCATTACAATGATATTACAGCGGATAAAAGTGATAATCGAAAGAAAGAGAATGAAATGGTCCTGAGGAAATTTTGGGTGAGTGAAATTCAAAAGGGGACTATTTTGAAGAGAGAGATGTGTAGGTTAGAGAAGGTCTTGGGAAGACAGAAGGAATTGGAAAAGTAGTAGACTATACAGAAGAATAAGAGAAGCTGAAGGAGGAGGAGGAGGCTTAGGAGTAGAAGGAGGGATTAGGATTAGGATTAGAAGGATTAGGAGGAAGAGGAGGAGTAGGATTAGGATAAGAAGGAGTAAGAGGAAGATTGAGGAGAAGAAGAAGAAGAAGAAAAAGAAGAAAAGAAGAAGGAAGAGGAGGAGGAGGAGGAGGAGGAGGAGAAGGAGGAGGAGGAGGAGGAGAAGAAGAAGAAGAAGAAGAAGAAGAAGAAGAAGAAGAAGAAGGAAGAAGAGAAGAAGAAGAAGAAGAAGAAGAAGAAGAAGAACGAGAAGAAGAAGAAGAAGAAGAAGAAGAAGAAGAAGAAGAAGAAGAAGAAGACACACATTAAAACTAACAAAGATGTAATATTTACATTTATGATTTGTTTGTCTGGTAAGAACACACGCCTAAATATATGGAAATTCTTTTTCTAGGCCATTTAAAGACCGGTGGATATTTTTGGCATTTACCCCAACCCTCTACATTCATCCAGGCTTGGAACCAGCACTGAGATGAGTGGGCTTTGCCCCCCAGTGGCTGGATGCTACATATACATACAGGTAATTAGTAATTATACCGTGTGTATTTGTGTATGCATGTAAGAATTTTGAAGTATGTAGGTTTAAGTACTTTCTATGGGTAAATTGGATAGTTCATAATGATTTTTCTGATTGCTTTGATGAGATAATAGTAAAAAAAATAAATAAAAAATTGAAGTCTAGACTACTACTACTACTATTATCATCATTTTGCTTTCGCAATCTTAGTTAAATATAATAAAGACAGACAGAAAAAAATTGACTTAAAAAAATTTAAGGTAATACGATTAAGAAAGGATCCGAAAGGCTATACAGCCATAAATCAGGAGAGAGAGAGAGAGAGGAGAGAGAGAGAGAGAGAGAGAGAGAGAGAGAGAGAGAGAGAGAGAGAGAGAGAGAGAGAGAGAGAGAGAGAGAGAGAGCTATATATATATATATATATATATATATATATATATATATATATATATATATATATATATATATATATATATATATATATATATATATATATATATATATATATATATAGAGAGAGAGAGAGAGAGAGAGAGAGAGAGAGAGAGAGAGAGAGAGAGAGAGAGAGAGAGAGAGAGAGAGAGGAGGGGAGAGAGAGAGAGGAGCTATATATATATATATATATATATATATATATATATATATATATATATATATATATATATATATATATATATATATATATATATATATATATATATATAGAGAGAGAGAGAGAGAGAGAGAGAGAGGAGAGAGAGAGAGAGAGAGAGAGAGAGAGAGAGAGAGAGAGAGAGAGAGAGAGAGAGAGAGAGAGAGGAGAGAGAGAGAGAGAGAGAGAGGAGAGAGAGAGAGAGAGAGAGAGAGAGAGAGAGAGAGTTAGATATACAGATAAATAGATAGATAGTGAGAGAGAGGAGAGAGAGAGAGAGAGAGGAGAGAGAGAGAGAGAGAGAGAGAGAGAGAGAGAGAGAGAGAGAGAGAGAGAGAGAGAGAGAGAGAGAGAGAGAGAGAGAGAGAGAGAGTAGGCCTCTCCACTGCAACTCTCGTGCATGGTTTATGGCTCCCTCAGGTAAAAAATATACCAATATGAGAGAGAGAGAGATAGAGAGAGAGGAGAGAGAGGAGAGAGAGAGAGAGAGAGAGAGAGAGAGAGAGAGAGAGAGAGAGAGAGAGAGAATCATCCTAGGCTATAATACTATTGGCCTAATCACAACGGAATTTTATACCGTCCGTCTATTTTATGAGTCTTAAATAGCTGATGTTGGGGCATTTTTTTTTTCTCAGAGAATCTTTCTCTTTTCAAAACCCACCATTTCATTATTATTCGTTTTTTTGTTGTTGTGTGTGCATATATTGTGGATATATAACTCAACGTAGACTCGATACAGAGGCGTTGTACAACAATCAAAACTGTAAAGGTTAACCGAGTTTCTTTTTTTTATGTAACAAG